>JANHZU010005754.1:46358-59345 GCA_032468055.1 Acrochordus granulatus | reverse complement strand
ACTTGTTTCAGATGTTAGGGACAATCACTTCTACCTCAAATTCCGTTGAAAATGATTTTTTTGTGAATATTTTTGGGTGCGTGGAACGAATTATCTGACTTTCCATTGTTTCCTATGGGAAACTGCGTTTCGCTTTCCGAGAATTTCACACTAAGAGCGTTCTTCTGGAACGGATTAATCTCGTCTCGTGAGGCACCACTGTACTTGCAAGATAACAGTAAATAGAATAACATAAACAAATAAACAAAATTGTGTATTCAACAGTAAAGTGTGCATCCAAAGTATGCAGCCAGTAGAAAGGGAATATTACAAAGTGTAGAATTAGAACACAATCTATTTATAAGTATGCATACACCTAAGACAATACTTCTGGGTTAATTTAGAATTCTTTGCACTTTATGTCCTATCATATTGCATGAATCAAGTATTCAGCTGAATGATAACATGGGGGGGGAAACTGTCCCTGTGTCTGGTTGTTTTGGTATGCAATATCCTATAGCGCCATCCATAGGGAAGAGGCTCAAACAAATTGTATCCAGAGTTTGAGGGGTCTGCAGATATCTTCTTCACCTTCTCTTGACCCTCTCAATGTACAGGTCCTCCATGGAGGGCAGGCTATGTGCAGTTATTCTTTCTGCAGTCCTGTTTGTTGGAGCCTGCATGGGTTGCTCTGCTGAACTAGACAATTATAGATGTAGGACAGGCTCAGTGATTCCTCTGTAGAACTGTATCAGCAACTCTGGAGGCAGATTGTACTTCTTGAACCGTTGCAGGAAGTGCATCTGTACTGTTGTGCCTTCTTAATAATAGTGTTAATGTTAGCCATCCAAAGTAACTTAAAGTTGTTCCAAAGTAACTTAAAGCAATCAAAATGTATCTAGGTACAATATTCTGGAGATATATCAGTGTACATATTGCTTTGATCTTGGCAAGTGATGACTGAGACTTTAAATTCCAATCCACAGAAAGCTTAGCTATGTAGTTGATACTAGACCATAGAATTAGAGTTTCTATTGAGTTTACAGTACATATTACTGAAAGATATTACTTAAGATTCAGAAAATATTGCATATTTTAATATAAAAATGCATTTCCAAAAGTTTTTTCTTGTTCTTGTTTAGTGCTGAGATTAATATGTTGTCATAAAAAAATAAGGTTCTGGGTAACATGCACATTTATCTTCGTCAGTGATAATAAAAAAAGATCTGTGGTATCTCTAATATTAGTGGACTGAACTATATATTTTATGTTGCAATAAATGTGTTAAATCTGTAAGATGCAAAAAGTGTAGTTCTGTGACAAATGTAGCAGTTGTTAGCAGTGATGTCCAACTGTCTACGGTCTTGTTCCAATGCACAGCACGTGTACATTGCAATACAGAAGGAAACAAATATTTTTCTAATATTTAATTTAAAATAGATACTGGTTTTACATTATAAAGTTTCTGGATAAAATGACAGATAGTTCTAAATAATATTTTCTTAAGTATTTCTTGACCTAAGCTTAACAAAATAAAACAAAAACCTTGAAGAAACTAAATTCCCTGACTGATGAATATTGAATCTGACTATTTTGGATGTGGTAATAGCAGCAACAGTAGTGAATACTGGAAGAGAAGTGCTCCATGCTTGTAATATGTTATAATTGATCCCATTTTGTACCCCAAATTTCTTATTACAAATTCAAACCGTCAGCCCTTGTCTCTTAGGAAGATTATAGTAATACGTGGGAGATAAATTTGATCTTACATGCTCATAGGGCCAGGAAAGAACAGTTGTTGCAGTACTTATTTTCTACTTTCTTTCTCAGGTTTAATTTCTTCTACATGAATATGCCCTGTCTTTTAATCCCTGCATACATTTCAGGTAGCTACTGATTCATCTATGAAGATTAAAACCTTATACAGGTAGTCCTCAACTTACAACCCCAGTTGGTACCTGATTTTCTTTGCTGAGCATAGTGATTATTAAACAAGTTGCTCATGATTTTTACAACCATTTTTATCATGCTTGTTAAGAGAATCACTGCAGTTGTTAAGTGAATGTGTTCATTAAGCAAATCTGGCTTCCCCCATTGACTTTGCTTGTTGGAAGTCAGCTGGCAAAGTCACAGATCATAATCACTTGACCCTGGGATGCTGTAACCATCATAAACACATGCCAATTGCCTAGCACCCAAATTTTGATCACATGAACATAAGGATGCTGTGACAATTGTTAAGTTTGAGGACTGATTATAAATCACTTTTTTCAGCAGCAGCATAACTTTGAACAGCGAACTGCAAATTGAGTTGTATGTTGAGGACTACCTGAAAAAATAAAACTTTCTGGTTGTCTGTTTTTGTGATATAATGTGGTTAAAGGGTTTAGTAGATAGTAATCTTAGCTATACTCTCAGTTCTCACTTGTTTCATCTAACATAATTGACATAGCAATTTCCTTTATTCAATTTATTGAGCATCTATCTCAAACAAGTGACTCTTGGAAGTTAACAATAATTAATAATTAAAAAACAGCAAAACAAACCAACCACAAAATAAATAGACAGTTCACAGTCAAGATAAAATAGCCATCAATACATAAACCTATAAACTTAACAATCAGATCTGCAAACCCAGGAACAGCCATGTATTCAGGGTCTTGCAAAAAGCCAAAAAATTCAGGACTAGTCTGTTCTCTGGGGTTATGTTGGTGAATGGGGCAATGTGGACCTTCTTTTCCTCATTGCAGAATTAAAGATTTGCTATGCTAATAAATGCATATTATTAACTACCTTATTGATAAGTTTTGGAATATAATTTTCATCATCATCTTTGCCCTTTCTGACTTTGACATTTTTCTGTGAAAGCTTCTGAGAATACTTACTTCAGTATATGAAGAGAAAAATCCTTTATTTCTTATAGCTAACTTATTATTGTACCATTTACTTCATTCTATCAAAAGTCATCAGTATTTATTGTTTTGTATTGTGGAAATAGATTTTAACATTATATATTTTAACAAGTTTATTTATTATGAGCAGGTTTTCAGTTCTCATTTTAAAATACAACTACTTTCCAGCTGTAAAAATACGTTTTATACACTAATTCCTAACACCTAATGAGTAGAGATAGTATTACAATACTAAGAAAATTGACTCTAGATGTTTTAATAGAGAATGAAAATTTATAAAAATTTTGTATAAAAATTATGTTTCTGTTTGTGTTAATAAACATTAGATAAATGTATTTAAAATGTTGATATAAAAATAGATTAAGTTCTTTGTTTCTATTGTAAACTTTGAAAGTTTTTCATAAATAATACATAGTTCGAATCATAAGCGTATCTTTTTGTTCTAACAGTATTTAGTGAATAGCATATTTTCATTATTCCAGGCTATTCTTATTTCATAAATTAGAATAGTATTTTATGTTGTAATTTGCACATATGTAGAGAGGTGTATAGCACAGGTTGTCAAAATGATCAGATGAAGTAAATAAAACTATAAAATGCAAAGATGGTAATTTTCTTTGGCATCTACATAAAAAACGCTGTACTTGTGGATGTTGTTTCCAATTGTGCCAGTGGTTTGTACGCAATTTCAGTAATTTGATCATAGCTGATGAAAAGCTGACAAGCTTTTAATTTTAAGATTTCCACAGTGCCCCATTAGATGAAAGCAGCATGAAACCACAGGTTAATCTGCAAACAGATTTTCATGCTTATTACTCTAATGATTCTATCACATTTGATGTAGCAGGCTCCAAGGCGTCTCTCAGCAGCAACAGTGTGCTCCATTTTGATCTCTCTACTCATTAAATGATGTAATAATTTGACTGACCTCTGACCAGGTGCATAGCTATTCATAATTGCATGTCATTCTGATGGGGAAATTACTTGAGAGAATCCAAAGTATTCATCCTGCTTTCCTAGTCAAAAAACTAACAAAAGAAATATTGCATTAATTTTCAAATGATGATATTACATTTAGTGCTAAGCCCCATATATCAAAATCTGAAAACTGCTCAGTTACTATATGCTCTTAATCTTAATGGTATCTGTGGATGTCAAGGGCATGGAGGAAATTAAATCGGAAAGTGCAGATAGACCTAAGAAGACATTATCTCTTTATGATTGCAGTTTTGATAGGTATTTCAGTGAATTTCATTTTCACAGAATGGTAGAAGATGAGTTAGCCACCAGATTTTCTCATTTTTCTTCTACATGATTTATGTGAGTTGAGTATAAAAGTTTTTATGGGAGTGCAGTTACTGAAGATGAGAGGTAAATTAATGCACTGGGTTTCCATCTCAGTTTCATGCACAATTGTCAGAGCTGTACATACGTAATAGATCCTCATCATTATTCAGGGTTGTTTACATTCAAAATATGTAATGAAATCTGTTCAGAATAATGAGGGAAATAAAAGTTTAGAAAATTGTAAAGGTCATGAAGTTTGAGAAATGATGCAATGCTCCCAAAATAACATTTAGGCAATATAAATTACAATATTATGCACCAGCCCTGCCTTTTAGAGACATAAAGATAAAGTGTTTTCAACTAGTGAAATGCTGTTAGTGCTCTCTGAAGTATGAGAATGTGTTAAAGGTTGCTGATTTCATATTCTGTTTTTGTATGTGTGTGTGTGTGTAAGGGAATTTTATGGAGGACAATAATGGTTTTTACTAACAGAATTTAAATATCCTTAAAGTATATATTTTCTTCCATATATTCAACATTCCAATAGAAGTTTGACTGAACATTAGCCTGATTGCTAGTTTTTTTCTATTTTGAAAGGCATTTCCAGTCAATACCACTAAATAAATCCAGGTTTTTTTACACTTGGAAGTTTATCATTTGGACTGAAAACTTTTGAGAACTGTCTCATATGTAAGTAAACATTATACACCCACATGCACACACACACACTTTTATTCTTTAACTCAAATGAATAACATAGCAGTCCCAAAATAAATTTATTCGCAACGTTCTTGCAATATTGTTGTATTTCCTTGATGGCTTCATTTTGTTAAACTCTAATTTACCCAATTTGAAATTTCATGTATTTGTATATTTTACAAGTGAAAGATAAGTTAAAATGTCACCTCATAATAAACTAATTGCTTTCGCAAACTTTATTTTCTTATTCTAATGCATTAGTTTAAGCACACACATTAATAACCAGTTACCCTAAGGAGTGCTTAAAGAGAGTTCTGAGAGCCAGCTGGTATAGTGGTTTAAGGCTAGACATGAGGGGACTAAGTTCTAGTCCTTCCTTAGTCATGAAGCCAACAGCGTGATTGTTGGCCGGTCACTCTCTCTTACCCTTAGGAAGAAGATAATGGCAAAAGACTTGTGAAAATATTCCAAGAAAATGTCAGTGGCATATCTAGGCAGTTTCCAGGAATCAAGATTGATTTCAAACATCCTCCCCCCAATTGTTTATGAATATTATTCAAAATTGAGTTTTGTAGGTAGCATGATGGATTAATTTCATGCCATCAAGATGTTGTTGACTCTTAGTAATCGATTGATTTTCTCCATGACAATTGGTAGCATGATGAAAGAAATAATGAGACTCCGATGCAGAAGATACAGATAATCCTCATTTAATTATCCTAATTTAGACCAGCAACTCGGGCACTAAGTGGGAATGGGAAATCTCATGATAATGACTATGCTTTTTCTATGCTTTCACACTTTCAGCTTTTATTGGCCTCCTAACCACTCTTAACACTCTTTGGAATGTTCAAGTGCCTGCTTACTGTCCTATACACATCAAAAGCAATCTGATGATGCTGCAGTCTGGGCTTGCAAGCCACGGGGGAGCTATATGAGCATCTTACTCTTGAAATCAGTTTTAAGAGAATACATATTAACTGAAATGGTGATCATGTATCTGAGGGATGCTGTAAAGGTTGTAAATGGTTGTAAATGGGCCATAAAGTTACTCTTTCAGCACCACTGCAACTTTGAATGGTTGCTGAATGAATGGTCAGTAAATGAGGATTATCTATAAATGAATCTATTAACATAATCATATTTGTAAATGTACTTGTTGGAAAATTGCAGATTAAATTTTTATCTTAATACTAATTTTCATCATGCAAACTAACCCACGTGCTAAATTTTACAGATTATGGTAGTCACAGGTACCTCCACAGTGTTTTATCTCTTCTGTTGGTCATAGGAAACTATTGGTCCAGTGGAAAGTTTATTTATTCCATGTAATTTCACTTTTTGAGATCAAGAAGATACAAAATAATGCTTCTTTACAATAATTATGATCCCAGAGTTTTCTGACAAGAAAATCTAATAGTAGCTGGGTACTCTGAAATTATTATTTATATATTTATCTAAAAGAAGAGTGTACCATTTAGTGTACTTTAAAAAACAGAAATCTACTTTGTATTTGTATACAACTTAAAGAAACAGCCTATTTTTATTCAGCACACTACAAAATTGTACTGAGATTTTGTAGTGATTTAACAGCTGTCACTATACAACAATATGGATTGGACTGCCATGAAAGTGAGTCTGGGACAGTGATATACCAGTGCTACTGCTTTCACATTCTTATCACTGATTCTAGTAGATTTGAACCACCTGACAAATCCTTAGCTATCACTGCTTCCTTGAATAGCTTCATTGTATATTGATTGTACTGTTTTCATTAGTTAGCTAACTAATTAGGCTAGTTAACCTAGTCAAGCTTGGTCATCTCTAAAACAGAAACAAAGTTGAGCTACTTAGTACTTGGATGGGAGGTCACTAGTAAATCTCAGAACTGTAGACTGGGCTGGAAAATTAAAAACATTCAAGAAGTCAACAACATTTTGGTATTGCTGCTTAGAAATCACATAGATGTGTGCATGAAATCAACAGAGTTCATTTCAACACGAAGGAGACTTTAACCACATATTGATTAAAAGTACAAATGGTCCTTGATTAACATCTACCTTGTTCAGCAACTATTCAAACTTAAAACAGTGCTGAAAAAGTAGATTTATGAGTGGTCCTTGAATTTATGGCCATTGTAGTGTCCCCATGATCATGTGATTGTGATTTGGGTGTTTGCAACCGGTGCTCATTTATGTTAGTTGTGGCATCTCATGGTCACATGATCACCACTTGCAATCTTCACAGTCAGTTTCCAACAAGTCAATGGGGAAGCCAGCAGCCATGGTCACATAATATAGCACTTAATGACAGTGATTGATTCATTTAATAACTGCAGCAAAACTGATGTAAGTTGGGCATGGTCACATTATGTTTCACATAATAACTATCACTTAATGATGGAATCGCTGATCCCTGTTGCTGACATTAAGTGAGACTACCTGTATTTTTATATACCACTTTTGAGTACAATTTAAATTTGTCCTCTTTTGAATAATTGCAGTATTCTTTAACATCACAATGTGAAGAGCAACTGAGTAAATGCATTAACAGAAAAGCTTTATTTTCATACCTACCTCAACTTTTTAAGTATGATTTTAATTTTTATCAACATAGTGGTATTCTTGTTCATATATGTGAATAATGCTTTTCAAGAAAAGCTCAAGCCTATCATATCTGTCATATGCACATGTATATGTACTAATTTACAAGAACAAATAAGACTAGTAGCTCTTTATGAAAATGGAATAGCTTGGGAATATCCCACTAAGACTTTCTCCCCATACATCTCTCATTGATATAATGTATAATCAGGAGAGCTTACTTCCTCACTATCAACAGTGTGTCCTGGAAGCTGGTGTTTATAAACAATTTTTGTATAATTTTGAGTTAATATACATGAAATGATTAGCAGATATAGATTTTGTCCTGAATTTTGAACAAAACAATCTTACTTAAAACTTTCCAACAAAGTGTGCTGGATGTTACAAAGGAACAAAACTCAAAACATTTTTAGTGTCTCAATATAGGAAACAAAGGGACTTGAAACTTGTTCCTGTATTTTTAATCTTAGGATCATAAGAATAAGTAGGATGATAGTTGATGATGAATGGCATTATCCAGTTCTCAGAAAGGATATGATTTAAATAGCATTTCACAGTGAAAAAATGAAAACACTTAAATATGCTTTTTACAACTTATTTTTGCCAAAACAGTTGTCGATTTATAAGCTAGTGTGCTCTTCAGCAAATACCTCTGATTTGGAGATAATTTTCAAAAATAAAAAAATTGAAGCAGAAACAATATCTAAAACGTTCTGCAAAGTTTTAGTATCTGTGAGCAAAATGAATACAACACAAATTTATAGTATCAATGAGCATATATTAAAAACTGGATATAACTCTAATATGTACACTCATTTTTAAAACTGTGAAGATATTGGTAATATGCAAAATCCAGGTTAAAAATATATTTATTGTCCTTAGCTTTCGGACTCCTCCCAGAGCCCATTCTTAGAGGACTACAAAGCCAGTCATGCGTGTGCAATCGCGAGTTGCAGAAATCACAGCAAACACCACATTTTACTATGTTAACATTGAGTTTTTTAAAAGCAGTACAGAGCTGTCATGACATTAGCCCCTCCCAATTCCCTTGACCTCTGGTGCCTCTCTTTCCTCTGCTGTAGGTGGCCTCATCAGTCTCTGCCTGTTATCATTACTCTTGGAGGGGAAGATGAATAACACAAGATACGAGAAGGGAGTGAAGAAAAAACATTTTGGGAAAGAGGGGTAGATAGAACTTCGGGAGTGGGAGGGAACTCTTGAAGGTACAGGTGAGGCTACTCTTCTGCTGCTGCCACCTCACTGCCCTATCCTGAAGCAAAGGGCTTTGTAGGTGGGCAAAAGCTCCACGCACCTATGGATGTACTTCTTGTTTCCCATGCTTCTATAAATTCCCTCGCTGTTCAACTACCTGCTCTTCCTAGGACAATAGCTGAAGTAAAATCAAAACTGTGTCTTCGTTCAAGGGTATGGAGGGCTGGGAGCGAACTTGGATCTTTTTGCCATATCTCAGCCTGACATCTAACATACACTCCATTTGTCCCGTATAGTTTAAATTATAATAATTACAGTTTATCTGATATATTATCCCTGACTGTTCTCTCACATTCAGGTGATCTTTAAAACATATTTGACTGCAAAGTGTGAATGCCAGGTGGTGTGCAATTTCCACCCCAAATTGGCGGAACAACCTCCACTGCCTCAACACTCCTGAGATACAGGGAAGTGGTACTAGTTCTCTGTACTAAAAGCATGGCCGCAACTTTCTGGTGTGCCACATGGCTCTGTACTTTCTCCTCTCCTTTTTAAGATGTACATGAAACTGCTGGGTGAGATCATCACTCACCATGGGATGAGGTACCATTAGTATGCTGATGATACTCAGATTTACATCTCCATCCCTGGTGATCCAAGTGATGCTATCTTGGCCCTGACTCGGTGTTTGGAGGTTGTATGGGCCTGGATTGAACCCTGCCAATACTGAATGGCTTTGGGTATCTGAGGGACCTGGTTGTGGGACTTTAACAACTTTAACTCTGGACAGGGTGGCGCTACCTCAGAGAGACCCAGTGCAAAATCTGGGGGTTCTCCTGGACTTACGACTCCTGCTCAAAGAGCAGGTGGTAATCGTGGCTAGGAGAGCCTTTGCATGACTGTGTGTGGTGTGCCAGTTATGCCCCTTCCTAGACCAGAGCTCCCTTCACTCAGTCACCCATGCCCTTGTCATCTGGTCTTTGGATTACTGCAATGCGCTCTACATGGGGCTACCCTTGAAGAACATCTGGAGATTACAGCTGGTGTAGAATGCGGCTGCATGGACGATGGTAGGGGCCAATTGAATGGCCCATGTAACACCTTTATTCCGCGAGCTGCATTGGTTGCCAGTCTGCTTCTGGGTACAATTCAGTGTATTGGTTTTGACCTTTAAAGCCCTTCATGGCATGGGACCAGATTATCTGAGGAACCGTCTCATCCCAATGGGGATGTCCCGCCACACCAGATCCAGAGGAAGAGACCTCTTCCGAATCCCATTAGCCAAACAGTTTTGGCTGACAGGATCATGAAGAAGAACCTTTTCGGCTATGGCTTCTGCCCTGTGGAACATCTTGCCCCCAGAGGTGAAGTCTGCACCCACCCTTACAACCTTCTGGAAGAGGCTTAAGACCTGGCTCTGCCAGCTGGTGTGGGGCTCCAATGGGGACAAATCATCTTGGAGGTGGTTGGTGGTTTAGTATTTACCTTCCCCCATGTTTTTTCTTTTAGCTCCCCACTTGGTCTGGTTGGCTTGTTTTAAAGGTTTTTAACTGTTTTTAATTGTTTTTATTATGTGTTTTATTGTAAGCAGCTGAGAGTCGTTTTGAATTTGGTGGAATATACATTTAATAAATTTATGAAGTTCATATATTTATGAATTTATGAAGATATTAATGAATTAATTTATGATGGTAGTATATATTGTATGTGCTCAAATAACAACAATTAGCCCTGGTTTATAGTGAAACTCAACCAGCTTAGTCACAACAAAGAAGCCTACAGGATAGGGGATAGTTATCCTGTATAACTGCAACAGAAATACACTAACCAAAGAGATCAGAGTAGCAAAAAGGAACTATTCTGAAAAGCTGAAAAATCAACTTTCAGCAAACAATCCTGCTTCTGTGTGGAGAAGCCTATAGAACATTTCTAGCTATAGGAGTCCATCACCCACTGTTGAGGAAAGCCATCAACTAGCAGACAACCAGAATTTGTTCTGCTGGTTTGAGAAAACCACCATTACCTACTGCTAACAACCCCACCTCACTCACATCAACAGCAGATATTTCCTCTACAACCACATCCCTCCCTCCTGCACCTTCCCAACCTGCTGGGCCCCCACTCTGGTGATTCTGGAAAAAGATGTGCAAAGTCTTTTTCCAAAACAAAAAATCAGAAAAGAATCTGCACCAGATGGCATCAACCCCTTCTGCCTGAAAATCTGTGCTGCACAATTAACTTCACACAGATTTTCAACAGATCACTGGAGCTGTGCTATGTCCCTTCTTGCTTTAAATGTTCCACCATCATCCTGTTCCTAAGAAAGCCTCCATCAGTGGGCTGAATGACTACAAACCTGTCGCTTTAACATCTGTAGTCATAAAGACCTGTGAGAAGCTGGTGCTGGCCCATCTGAAAGCTGTCATAGATCTGTTGTTGCACCCTCTGCACAATTTGCTTATCGGGCAAACAGGTCAGCAGATGATAGTTCATTATATCCTGTAACATATTGACTCCCCAAGGACCTATACGCTGGTCCTTTTTGAGGACTTCAGCTCAGTCTTTAACACCATCATCTCAGACATTCTTCATTACAGATTGACCCAGCTCACTGTGCCTGCCCATGTCTATAAATGGATACCCAGCTTTCTGACAGACAGGAAGCAACACATGAAGCTAGGGAATATCGGAAAATAAGTCCTGGTACTCTCAGGATGTGTGTTCCCTCTGCTACTTTTTTCCTTCTACACCAGTGACTGCATCTCTGGGGACCCCTCTGTCAAAGTTCTGAAATTTACAGATGACACAACAATCATTGGACTCATTAAAGATGGTGATGAGTCTGTGTATAGATGGGAAGTTGAACAGCTGGCTTTGTAGTGCAGTCAAAACAAATTAGAGATGACAGTGGATTTTAGGAAATGTCCTCCTATTTCACCCACTCTTACCACATTCAGCAACACGGTATCAGCAATACAGTCTTTCGAGGTTCTGGGCTCTATAATCTCCCAAGACTTGAAATGGACGGCTAACATTAGCACGATTATTAAGAAGGCACATCACAGGATGTACTTCCTATATTAGTTCAAAATATTCAACCTGCCTCAAGAGCTTCTGATACATTTCTACAGAGGAATCATTGAGTTTGTCCTTTGTAACTCTATAACTGATTCAGTGCAGCAACCATGCAGGACAGTTACAGACTCCTACGAACAGTCAAGACTCCAGAAAGAATAATTGCAGGTAGCTTGCCCTCCATGGAGGACCTGTATATTGAGAGGGTCAAGAAAAGGTGGAGAAGATATCTGCAGATCCCTCTCACCCTGGATATCTCTTCCCTCTGGATGGTGCTATAGGGTATTGCATGCCAAAACAATCAGACACAGGGACAGTTTCCCCCCCCCCCGTGCCATCATTCAGTTGAATACTTGAGTCATGCTATATGATAGACACAAAGTGCAAAGAATTCTAAATCAACCCAGAAGTTCTGTCTAATGTGTATATATACTTGTCAATAGATTATGGTTATAATTCTACACTTCATAATATTCACTTTCTACTGGCTGCATACTTTGATGCACACTTTACTGTTGAATAGCTAACTTAGTTTATTTGTTTATGTTATTTTATTTACTGTTGTGTTGAAAGTATACTGAAAGCTGCTGTACTGGAGTCAAATTTCTTGCGTGTCTAACCATGCTTGGCCAATAAAGTATCTGAATCTGTTCATTACATTGAACAACTAAGTCCACTGAATGCACCAGAAAAACATAAAATTATTCTGAACATTTCTAAAATTATACAATTTATATGAATGTATGTATGCATGCTTTATTTTCTTTCTTGGTTATAATGTCATACACTTATAAAAATAACAATGTATAGATATTTCATTCCAGTTTGGGGCATAGCCATATTATATAATATAAGCAGTGTACTCTTGGAGTATTGTGTGTGTGTACCCAAATCAGTTTTATAAATTAATGTGAAAAGTTTTATTCGAGCACTGTGGAAAAGCAATGTCTATTATTATTATCAGTGAAGATAAAAAAAATGTCTTTTTTCATATTTATATTTATATATTTTTGTATGTAAAACAAGTTCATGGTAAATTTAGTCTGTATATTTTATGTTTTAAAAATTGGGGAAAAAAACAAAAAAATTGTCAAAATCTGATCCAAGAATCCAAATAAAGTGGAATAGTATGAATCACACATGCCTATTAATGCATAATGAGCATGAGAACTGTTTGTTGACATAAATCCACCCAGATTTCAACATTGCACAAATACATT
>JANHZU010005754.1:29054-42297 GCA_032468055.1 Acrochordus granulatus | reverse complement strand
GCAGGGAGGACTCATTAGAAAAGACTGTGATGCTGGGAAGGATTGAAGCGAAGAGGAGAAGGGGACAGCAGAGGATGTGATGGATAGATAGCATAGTCAGTGTGATGGCCGTGACCTTGGGAAGACTCCAGGAGGCAGTGCAAGACAGGGAGGCCTGGTGTAATGCAACCACAGCAAGGTGGTGCCTCACTGGAGGAATACATGCAACACATGAACACATGCAAACATATATACATACAAAGTATCTTTTTCAATGAAGTCATAAGTATTTTTCTAGAAACTTCAACTGACCATTCCTGTTTGGTCTTGGAAGAAAAGCAGAGTTGAGTTTTGTTGGTATTTGGATGGAAGATGTCTGGGTAATACTGGAAACTGTAGATTGGTCTGGAAAGTTGAAAGAAGGCAGTCATTATTTATTTATGTACTGCCATCAAGAACATTTTATGGATGTATCTGTGAAGTCACCATGAATCAAGCTCAATGAAAATGAGACTATTTAAAGGAGCAAGCCAAATCAGTCAGCCCATGCTTTTCAAGCATATAGCTTATCAGGGCATTGTCATGGTGAGGAGCTTGCTATTGTTATTACTTGACTGCCTTCATGGCCTAGAGACTTGAAGGCAACAGCTGATTGAGTTATGTTGCTCCTTGGAAAATATTATGTGCCCGTCAAACAGCTGACAAGTTGTTCATCACTTTATTTTTGCCTGTTTTCTGAATAACATGTAGGTAAGAGTGCACATCATTAGTAAGAAGAAAGAGGAAGAGTTTGCCAGTTGAAAAACATCAGCTGTGGTAGAAAACTAACTAGTGGTTAAGTTGGATGTCCTGGCCATAAAAAATCAGGACGGGAGAGAGAGCTTTGTGCATTACATGAAAGCTTTGTGCACTACATAAGTGGTAGCTTATGTAGATATACTGGTGATTGCAAACACCTATCTCTTGGGTTTATGCTTCACTTTTAGGATTGACTAATTCATTTACTGCAGCAGCCTCCCTCTTTTAGGAATCTTGTCAACCAAAATAATTATTTTTTAGTCTTTTGGCAACTAGCTTTTGGAAGTCTGTAATCCTTAAAACAACTTTATTTTACATCCTGTAAAGTAGGTTAATATCATCATTATCCTTTGCTATATAGCTAGAAAAAAGACTCTAAGAAAGACTATCTAGTAAATTATTACAGTGGTGAAATTCAAGTTGAGGATTTATTGATTTATATCTTAATTTCCTAGTCAGTATGCTTAGATGTCAGCTCTATTAAAATAGGCAGTTTTGTATGTAATAATCTAAATCATCATGCCTCTTATTATGTTAGACAAAATCCTACAATTACCAGCCTGTTGTTCCTGAACAGATGTGATACTATTCAGCAAACACTAAAAATATCAGAAATGATACCAATAAGGGAGGGGACATTTTTATGTTTTTCATACAAATGATCCTGTATCTCACAGAAACGTTAGTTTGTTCATTTCATATAAAAACTGTACTTTGGTTCATTAGTCAAGAACATAATCTCTGCTACTTTGATCACCAATATGTAGCCTTTTGGAAACAATACAGTAAGTCCATGGACTCCTCTCTTGGCATTACAAGGTTCCTCACCACATCATATTTAAGACTTCATTATTTTCCAGAAGTTTATGGTTGCTGATAAGGTTAATAACAGACCAGCTTTCGACTCTTAAAAATATAAAGCATTACATATACTCAAAAACTGTCAACCACATATTTATATACAGATTAAAAAAACTGAAGGATGTCTCAGTGAAGGATATGAACTAAATGCTAGAATTTCTAGATGACTCTCAGAGAGTTCCAAATAGACCCTATTAATGGTAAAAGAATATACAATTGTCCTGACGAGCAAAATGAGAATCAGAGGAAGCTTAAAATGAAATACAACCATCTCCAAAACCAGACATAAGAAAGACCGAGCAAAATGAGAATCAGAGGAAGCTTAAAATGAAATACAACCATCTCCAAAACCAGACATAAGAAAGGCCGATTTATACTAACTGGAAAAGGCAAAACACTATGTTTAGAAGGGAGTGTTATTGTGTTCTTAATGACAGCTGGAAATATTTGGCTAATGGGCCTGGACATAATTTATGGAGTCCTGTAATGTTGGCCTGCAGATGTTGTTGGACTTCAACTCTCCTCAGTTTCAATAAACATAGCTAGTAATCAAAAATATTAGGACTTTCATGTCTGGAGGACACAGGTTTCCCACTTGCTCTATATGATGTCAGTTTTAAATGTTCCAAGGCAGTTTTATTGAGAAATGATTATGAATTATTTAAAATTTAAACCTTAACACTCAAATCTTTCTTAAGGAGTCCACATGTTCTGTGTTGTTTCTTTAAAAATGACATGACTGGGTCATGTTTTAAATCAGCAAATTGGTTACTGGGAAATCAAATCCCATTTTATGGTGTCTCTAATGGTCTCCAGCTTGCAGTTCTATTTCAAAATATTTTACAATGGCTTTACTAAAATCCTTCTAATAAACGGTTAAACTTCAGTGTTGTGCTTCAATGGCACTTTTTTCTATTTTGAAAGTTGAAACTCATGAAATTTTAATCTAAATCCTAAAATAAGATTTAAATAACTAAGTACAGTTAACAATAAGCTTGACTCCTTAAATGCATTGAAAATTAGAGCTGCATCCAGGTTTGAGATGAAATCCTATGCATTGTGCATCATCATAACCCCATTTGTTGGGGTTTCCTGGCCACCAAAAGCCATAGGTATATCCCAGCTATAATTTATACAGTTTAAATAAAAAATCAGACTGCTGCTTCTAATGATGTTTTCCATAATTAGTCCAAGAAAAATCTTCAGATTATATCCAATCTTTAATGTTTATATTTTTAATCCTCCTTATAGCTAATAATTTTTACCTTTTGTCAGTATGTAAGAACATATTGATATCAACATTTAACTAATAATTTTCTAATGCTTGGCATAAGCAGGCAGAAAATTGTATATATCTTCATTACAAGTAATCTAATATATAAAATGATTTACTAATTGCATTTTTAAAACAAATAATTGTAATGCTAAATATTAATCATTGTACTTCCTTTGAATTAGCTGACTAGAACATGAGATGAAATTTATCATACGCTAAGAAATTTAGTAGAGTACTGTCTACACATTTTTTATCTTCATCTCTGTAAATTGGATAGGATAAGGTTTTTTTCCTTAACTGAAATTGAGTTTCAGAAAAAGGACTTTCAAAGCATATCTGTGACAGTAAATTCTTCATAGAACATTCTTACAGAGAGTTAATACAGTTTAGCGAAAGCACAAGACATAGACAAACCTTTATGTATACGCAAGTTGAAAAAGTGCATAAAATTAATACTACTGCAACCAAATAATTCTGAGTGGTGGTGTCTGGGATTGTTATTATCCCAAATTACATTATTTTATTTTTATCTTTAAGTGCTTTTAATTGTTTTTTGTGTTGTTAGCTGCCAAGAGTCTTCGGATTTTGGTGGCATATAAATTTAATTAAAAAATAAATTAAATAAGATATTTCTGTCTAATTTATACGACCATCCATCTTATGGAGTAGATGGCATTAAACAATCCAATAAAACAAATATAAAACAATCATTAGCTAAAACCATGATACAATTATTTCAAAAATTATAACTATAAAAGTAGAAGTAAACAAAGTAATAGATTGAAAAATGTTAATAATAACAGAACCACTTCACAAATTTATCCCTCTCCTATGGTTCTTAGACCTCTCCTGAGGGACCTTCAAAAGCTCAGGAGTGATAAAAACAATCACATCTTTGGGGAAAAAGGTTCCACAATGTGAGTGTCACAGCAGAAACGACCTGCCATCTATGGTCCACCAAATGTAGCTCCCTAGACGACAAAACTCATGTGCATTCTCCTGGATCTAATAGAACAGGCAGATGAAATTGTCAAGTGGCAGTCCCTCAAATAATCTGGTCCCATCCCGTATATGGCTTTAAAGGTCATCACCAGCACCTTTAATTGGACTTGGAAAGAAACTGGTAACCTATGCAACTCTAGAGCAGGGGAATAATCTACCAGAAGCACACATACAGCTTCTATGAGGGGAGAGTACCAGAGACTACTAGACATCTCCCCAGTCAGCATGGATTGGAATCGACCCCAGAGGAATGAATGAGCCAGAAGTGCACCATGCTGCCCATTCCCAATCTTCCTAATTGATTCAGAAGTGATGCCATAGAAGGCCAGGTTGAGGACCTTTTTTGGTGTTGCATAGAGTTTCACTGCCCCAGATAAACCCAGTGCACAATCTGGGTATCCTTCTAGACTCATAACTCCTGCTTGAGTAAGTGGCAATTGTGATTAGGAGGGCCTTTGTACAGCTCTATCTTGTGTATCAGTTGCATGTGTTCCTGGATTGGCGAGCCTTGCTTATACCCCTAGAATGGACTACTGCCATGTGCTCTATGTGGGGCTGCTCTTGAAGAGTACCTGGAAATTTCAGCTGATACACAGTGCAGCATCATGGGCAGTTACATGTGCTCCTAGAATATCACATACAACACTTCTGCTCCCCAAACTGTACTGGTTGTCAGTTTGCTGCTGGGTCCAATTCAAGGTGCTGGTTTTAACTTTAAAGCCCTTCATGGCATGGGACTGGATTATCTGAGGGACTGCTCTTCCTGTTTATTTCATGGAGCAGAGGAATTAGATCTGGCAGAGAAAGCATGTTGCAGCTACCATCAGCTAGGGAACTATTTTGGTAGGCCCCAGGAGACATGCCTTCTCAATCATGATGTCTACCTTATTCCCCCCAGAATTAGATTAACTCTATTCCTTTTGACATTCTGGAAGGCTCTCAAAATCTGGTTATGTTATCTGGCCTTGGGTTCCCAGGGAACCAGAGATTTGCTTAAATGGCTCCCTTGTTGGGGGGCATTTTTATCCTCTCTTCGCCTAGGGGTTTATATATTTAGTTTTATACTGTTTATTTCTTAATGTAGATTATTTTTGTATACATAATTTTTATATTTGAGTTTTTTATTGCATTGAAAGCCTCTGAGATGTCAAGACAAGGATGAATGCTTCACCACCATCCTGCCCACATCAGAGATAATTCAAAAACACAACCAGTGCCATTTCTGTTCTATACCCAGGTCTGAAACATGACTGGAAAGAATCCAGATAATCATATTAAATCTCCACTTCATGAAGAAATGACCAAGCTTCTGAAAGGATGGTCAGTTGCTAGATTTGGGACAGCACATTCTTTAGCAGCTGTTTCCCTCTCCACTGCATGATAGATTCTGTAACTATTAATCAAGGATTAGTTAATAGTTCAGCATAACCCTCTTTGTACCTAAAATATGTTTACCTTTTCCACCTGTCTTTGATCTGTCTTCTCATTCTCATTGTTTCTTATTGGCTGAAATATTCTAGTCAAATTTTAATTTTCTCTTAAAAGAAAATTAATAAGTATTTGGAATATACACTTTTACACCATTATGGATTTCAGTTTTATTTCATTGCACTTTCATGATCGATAATCTATATTAATTTCTCAGTTTAACAAAAAAGGGTTTAACTCAAGCAATTGTATTACAGTCATTGAAACAATATTTATTACCACTTTATTAAATAGAGAAGTGTATGCCATTTTTTCTAAATAATTTCATTTGCACATATTTTCTTTAATCCAAATGAATGAAATTAGAATAAGCAGTCTTGGAGTCATCTGTAATCATGACCTGATTAATGGAATTTTATTTCCTAGCCATTATTCATTCATGAACACCTGATATCTTTCCCATAAACAACTTGTGTTTGTCCAAATTAAGAAATTAAATGAAGCATTTGATGAGTTTATGATTGACCCTTCTAAGTTGGACCCATTTGTCAATGTCATTATCTTACAAAACTGATAAATGTGCTGTCTAAGAAGCATGTGGATTTATTATGATTTCTGATTAATGCATGCAGCAAGACAAATTATGA
The DNA here is from genome assembly GCA_032468055.1 of Acrochordus granulatus. Taxonomy (NCBI): domain Eukaryota; kingdom Metazoa; phylum Chordata; class Lepidosauria; order Squamata; family Acrochordidae; genus Acrochordus; species Acrochordus granulatus. The sequence continues at coordinate 36,306 of JANHZU010005754.1, read as the reverse complement.
GATTGTAATAATTTTTATTCTCATTTTAACAGTCAGTGAAGATTTTCATCTCTGATAAATGCATTTATGTCTCTTCAGATTTACAGTTGATTGTAAGAAGAAGTTGGATGACTGTATCTTTAAGTATAATGTTGCAACTTTTAATCTTACATTTTCTCAAAAAAAGTCACATTACTATTTGGATTTTTATTTATTCTATACACTATTAGATAATGTATATTTCAATAAAAGATCATATAAAAAGAGAATTAGGATTTCTTGTTCAACTAATAGAATTAATACTGTAAATCTCCTTTTCATAGAAAAGTACGATATTTTTAGCTCTTTAATGTCAATATTTATCAAAATACACTTCTGGCCTTTTATTTAGATTTTGCTTAAAAATATAAGAGCCTTGGTACATCAGGCCAAAAATCTATCTAGTCCATCATTCTGGCCAGCCAGTCTGATGTTCAAAAGTGAAGAGTATGCAATCTGCCTTTTGCTTTCCAATACACATAGATACCAAACACAGAAAAGCATGAGGGGAAAGTGGAAATATATTACACTATTGCACAGCAGAAAATGAAGATATCTCTTATGACTTCTGTTAGAAAAAGATAGGAAATAATTGCAGATTCTATAGACTGCCTAAGATCCACAAATCAGGCATTCCACTCTGACAGATTGTAGCACTAAGAGGGAGCCAAACTTACAACCTAGCAAAGTACCTAGCCATGTGATTATACTATCTCATCAAAACCTCAAAGACAACAGTCAAGTCATCAGTGCATTTTCTAGTAGACCTACATGGGAGAAGGATTGAACCACATGAGATCATAGTCTCTTTCAATATCACCTCCCTCTTCATGTTCATCCCTCATCAAGTAGCCAACGGAATAATCAGCACCAAATTAGACAAGGCATACAATGAAGAACATAACTCAAAAAGCATCACATTCCACAACTCTTACAGTTTTTCAACAAACTTTTTTCACTTTTGGAGAAGAGATGTATGAACAGGTGAAGGGAACCCCCAGGGGTTCACTAATTTTGGAGATAATTGCAGACCTGGTCCTACAAGAATTAGAAAAATAGGCCTTCCAGACCTTTGAACTGACCTTCTGGCACTGTTACATGGATGACACATTTGTGATCATAAACAGACAAGGTACAAGACTTTCACAACACACTTAACTTAGCTTACTCAGAGATAAAGTTTACCAGAGAAGAGGAAATAAAACATAAGCTCCCATTCCTTGATGTACTGGTGACACGAGGAGCAGATGGCATTTAAAGACCACAGTCTACTGCAAAACACCCAACACCATCCAAATCCTCAAATTCAGCAGCAATCACCATATAATTCACAAGAGGAGTTGTGTGAAGTCTCTATATGAGAGACTGTAAACCATTGCAGCATGTAAGAGGCAAAGACACTAAAAGCACAATACCTGTGGAACCAGTTTTTTTAAAAAATAGCTGTCCACAATCTCTTATAAACCACTGTTTGAGACACAATCAAGGCAAGCAAGACAATCACAAAGTAAAGACAAAATTCTGGTGTACACTACCATATAATGGAGATATATCAGAAGCCGCTGAACACGTTGCTTGTGAGTTACAAGTAGTCATCACCCACTGCCCCACATCTACACCACAGAGACAGATCATGAGATGCAAAGACCACCTGGACCCACTTGAAAGATCAAGAGTTGTCTATCACATACGTGCCAGTTGCCATCATGACCACATTGGCCAAACAGGATGGAGACTGAATTCAAGGATATGGGAACATAAAGCAGCCATCCAAAGATAAGAGTTTATCGCTAATGGCCTTGCATTGTCTTGAACATGGACACAAGTTTAACTTTGCAGCCACAACAATTCTTGATTGAGCAGACAACAAAATGGCACAAGAAATGACTGAGGCATGGGACACAAGACCACACTCTATTAACAAATGTGTGGAGTTTCCCCAAGCACAGAAAACCTTGCATGGTGGGAGGTGAAAAACTATACAGATTGAGGTGACATAAGCACAGCCAAGCATGGGTGGGGAGATAGGAATTAGACTTTAGCATTAAAGGACAGAATGATGTTGGTTCAAATCCAAGGCAAACCATTCAATATCACAGTAATCCAAGTCTATGCTCCAACCACTGATGCCTAAGAGGCTGAAGTTGGCCAGTTCTATGAAGGCCTACAACACTTTCTAGAACTCACAGCAAAAAAAATGCCCTGCTCATCATAAGGAATTGGAATGCTAAAGTAGGAAGTCAGAAAATAACCAGAATAACAGGCTAGTTTGGCCTTGAAGTACAAAACAAAGCAGGGCAAAGGCAAACAGAATTTTGTCAAGAGAATATGCTGGTCTTAATGAATACACTTTTCCAACAACCCAAAACATCACCAGGTGGCCAACACCAAAATTGGGTTGATTAAATTATTTGCAGCCAAAGATGGAAACACTCAATATGGTCAATAAAAACAAGACGTGGAGCTGACTGTGGCTCAGAACATGAGCTTCTTATTGCAAAATTTAGGCTTAAATTGAAGAAAGTAGGGAAAACCACTATGCCATTCAGGTATGATTTCAATGATATCCCTTATGAATATACAGTGAAGGTGGTGAATAGATTTAAGGGATTCGATCTGGTAGACAGAGTGCGCTAAATAACTGTTGATCGAGATGCATAATATTGTACAAGAGGTAGCTACTAGAGTGATCCCCCCCAAAAAATGCAAAAAAGTGGCTGTCTGATGAGGCTTTACAAATAGCTGAGGAAAGAAGGAAAGCAAAAGGCAAGAGAGAAGAAGAAAGTTATTTATTTATTTATTTAACACATTTCTATGCCGCCAATATTTGAAGACTCTTGGCGGCTTTCAATCAATTAGATATTTACACATTGTGAGTTACTAACCCCGCCCCCTCCGCTGGCTGGCAACGTTTGCATCCGGGCATCCTCCGTAGTTCTTGCTCCGCCCCCAGCAGGAGGGAAGTCCAACTCCTATTCGCTGCTCAACTCCGACTTGCCACTCCTGCTGTAGCCAGCCAGCTCCCACCGAAGTGGTACCCGTTTTATCTAATTGCCTGTTTTTATGTGCTTTCGAACTGCTGGGTGGGCAAGAGCTAGAGGCGAGTAACGGGAGCTCACCCTGTCATGCGTAACCAGAGTGCCGGCCATTTCTGGTCAGCACAACTGGTGTACTAAGCCGCTATGCCACCGCACCTCCTATTCCCAACTGAATGCAGATTTCCAGAGATAGCAAGGAGAAAGAAGGCAGCCTTCTTAAATGAACAATGCAAAGACATAGAGGAAAACAATAGACTGGGAAAGATGAGAGATAGAAAATTGGAACTATCAAGGGAAACTTTAGTGCAAAAATGGGCAAGATAAAGGACAAAAATGGTAGGGACCTAATAGACTCAGAAGAGATTAAGAAGAGGTGGCAAGAATACACAGAAGATCTATACAAGAAAGATCTAAATGTCCTGATAACCAGGATGATGTGGTTGCTGACATAAAGCCGGACATCCTGGAGTGTGAAGTCAAGTGGGCCTTAGGAAACATTATTAACAACAAAGCTAGTGATGATATTCCAGCTGAATTATTTAAAATCCTAAAAGATGATACTGTCAAAGAGCTGCAGTCAATATACGTTTGGAAAACTCAACAGTGTCCACAGGATTGGAAAAGCTCAGTTTATGTTCCAATCCCAAAGAAGAGCAATGCCAAAGAATGTTCAAACTACCGTACATTTGCACTCATTTCACACGCTAGAATGGTTATGCTCAAAATACTGCAAGCTGGGCTTCAGCAGTATGTGAACCTAGAACTACCAGAAGTACACGCTGGATTTTGAAGAGACAAAGGAACTAGAGATCAAATTGCCAACATTTGGTGGATGATGGAGAAAGCAAGGGAGTTTCAGAAAAACATCTGCTTCAATGACTATGTAAAAGACTCTGATTGTGTGGATCATAACAAATTGTGGCAATTTTTAGGCAGAAATTCCTAAAGAGATGGGAGTACCAGACACCTTTACCTGTCTCCTGAGAAACCTGTATGCTGGTCAAGAAGCAACAGTTAGAACTGGCAAAAAATGTCAGAAATTGGTGGAAAAAAGTTACAAATTGTGGTCACATGACTGCCAGATACTATAACCATTGTAAATGTGACCTCTTTAACTACAAGAGGGGAAACTCACAACAGTAGAAGAAAACTTCAACTTCTACACCAATCTTTAAGAAGTCTGAAACTCAGAGCTGCCTCAAACTACAAGATGGGTAGCATATCAATTTAATAAAAAACTAGAATGTAAATTAGCCTATAAATTACCTGGCCACAATATTTCTTACTATGTGAGATGTGTTATAATCTATTTACACTTTTGTAACTTTTTTAAAATTTGTAGGACAGTTGAATGAAAAGTAATGCCTCAAATTTTATAAGTCACCAACATATAGTGTGATTGATATGTTAGAAGCTGCTGTGTTTTTAATATCTGTTCTTCCACTTTAGTTAATAGGGTTGCTGTGATAAACTTTTATGTTGACATGGATTATGAAATGGAATTCTGTAGTAAACTTCATCAGTAAACTTCAAGGTATCAACTGTATTTGAATTCAAAATAGTCCCTTCAAGTGAAATTCACTGCCAAATGTAAGTTGTATATGGTGTTGATAATGTTGGCATGGGTATATGCATAACTGGTCCAAACAAACTGGTGAAATGGAAAGAATTGTTTTGTGTGACCAAGAATAATATAGACCAAATGTTATAGCAATTAGTTTTAAACAAGAAAGGTTGATGAACTGATTAAAGACAATTTGGTGAATTATTCAAAAGGAAATTGCTGTCAGGATTGAAATTTCAAAGGAACATGTTACAATATTGATATTCTTTAGTGCTGGAAAGTTTGTTCAAGATGAATTCCTCATATGCTTACAGCAGAGATTAAAATTTCAAGAACTGAAATTTGTCAAAAAGTGTCATACTGTGGGAATTAAGATGAAGTACATTATGTCTTCACAGCATTGAAGCTGGCAAAACATGGGCTTATCATTATGTCACAGAAATAAAATGTAAGTTCAAGGAATATAATTGGTAGCCCCTCCCCCCATAAAAATGATCAAGCCAAGGCTTTAATAGGAAAACTCATGGTTATAGATTTTGGGGATGCAGCTGATATTATTCATACAGATTCCTTTGTTCCTGGACCATTACCAATTAAGATTACTACACTGCAACACTCACAACTTTGAAACAACAATAATGTATGTAGTGAATGGTAGAGATTATGTGGAGAACTAAATGTGAATGACAAAAGAACGCTTATTTCATACTTTTAAATCTCTCTTATGGAAGTACAGGCATTATTTTTCATTCAACACCTGTGCTTTGTATCTGGATGTTGTCCTAGAATTAAAAAAATACTGCGTGAATCTTTTTTGTCTTTGATTTCTCTTTTGATAATGTGTTTTCACTTTTTCATTCAAACTTTCCTGTTTTGATATGATATGTAGGTGACAACGTTAATTATAGGTTCAAATTAAGAATGCATTGGTGGTTCACATATAAAAGATTTACTTTGTTTGTTGCTGATGTACTTCCAGTCTCATATACTGTAAATAATATGTTTTTCTTTAATTGACAGCATTCACTTATTTGTGCAGATTTCTGTGGTTCATGATAATAATGGACATAAATAATATTACGTCCATTATTTTTAACTACCTTGACCCTAGTAACAACAAAGTATATCAATAAGGCAAATGTATTTGTCCTTCTTCTCCTCACCCACTGATAATTCCAGAGGAGATTCATGCTGCTTAAACAAATTAGCCACAATATTTTAAACTTTTCCTTGTTTTTGCCTTGGCTAAATCTAAAACATGCCTTTAAGCCATATGCTATTGATACTTTAAAGTCTTTAGTAAAAAACGCCTGATAAAATGAGTTGTACTCCAGCAGATAAATTTGCCATATTCAGCTATTGTAGGTGATTATTGCCAGGTTGCAACAAAATAAAGCCTAAAGCATCATATTAACTGTACTATTTATATGAATCATAATACACTATGAATAAAAACCTCAATTACTAAGCACTTTTGAGTCCCGACAAGGTATCCCATGCTGTTAATGGTATCTTTATAACCTTTTTAACTTCTTGTTTTTTCATACAGTGACAGTAGTAGATTTGCCTTTGGCAAACAAAAACTCATTTTGAGACAATAATAATTATTTACTATTTAGATAGATGGCAGTAAAATTTCTCTGAATGAGATTTTCCCTGAGAAAATATAAACTGATTAAATTATGTTCTTTAATGGAGTAGTGAAGCATGTAGTACTTGAAACAATGAGGTTGATGTTTCCCATCCTTTTTCAGTGAAAAAATAAACCATTTTAAGTTATTTAAGTGATACATTTAATTTCAAATCTGATTCTTGATTTTGGTTAAAACTTCAGATTTAAATAAAAATACAGAAATTGTGAGAAATTGTAAAAGTTCTTCTCTGTAATTATTTATAAGATATGACTAAATTGAATTTTAGAGAGCCAATTCATCCTGATTGGGAAGAATATAGATAATAAACACTTACTGATTCATTAAATTAACATAAATATATGTCCTTTTGAAAAAAAATAGTTAAAGATTTATGAAATTTTACTGGTTTAATATAAAAAAATATACAAGTTCATTGTTGAATGAAATTTGCTCTGTTAAGTCTCTGTGTTAAAACTTAATATACCACTTATAGAAAAATATTTGATCTAAGTATTTGCTTCTAATACAAGAAGACAACATTATATATCTGATGCTTGTGCAGCTTGGAAGAGACTTCATAATATTAATGTTAGGGACTTCATAAAGGACTGGCCACTATAATCCTCCAGATGTTGGCAAACTTGAATTTTTAGCATTTTCTGACACTAGCTGTGCTACTGAAACACCTGGGAAATGAAGCTAGCAATATATGGAGGAGTTAAGTGTAATCCTAAACCATTATGTTATGCAAACTAAAGGTGTATTTGATTTTACTATTGTATATGGTTCAGAACAATGTTTGCATTAATGTAACCAGCAGCATTTATAATTGTAAATATAAAATAGATAGTAAATCTGCTGAGGATAATACATTTTATTTTACACTGAATGATTCTTTCTTGAATAAACCATGTTTAATATAAAGATGCTTGACAGCTTTTTACATGGAAACAAAGATTGATGTGATTTCAGGGTTTCAATCCTGTGTAATCATACAT
>JANHZU010005753.1:58814-72777 GCA_032468055.1 Acrochordus granulatus | reverse complement strand
ACAGAGGCTGGACTAAGTCAGAAGAGACTCACTGGAAGCGCGAAGAACGCGGCCGAGGGTGCGACACTTTGGACGCACAACGCAAGACGGGAGGCGTCGGAGAAGACAATACTTGATCACTGCAACTCATCTCTTTGAATTCTGGCATCTGCGAGACTTGTTCTTGTCCCTCTCCCATCACGCCAAAAAGAAAACTCCCTGATGAGTCCCTGGAATGCAGATGGTCCTTTGTAAGACTGCTGGAAGAAGAACCACTGTTCTGAATACCCAACCGTGTCCCCCCCCCGTAGCATCTTCGTCCGGGAGTCCCACGGTCTGTGGACCTTTCATTTCGAAGACGGTCCTTGTCCAAGGAACAAGCCAGGTCCTCCGACTCAGAGCAAGGCCTCGGACACGTCCGTCTAGTTCTCTCTTAACTGAGAAGAATTTGTCCCACTAGTTTAATTCAGTCTGGCAAGTGTCTTTCTGACTGTCTGAGAATGCCACTGACATCAAATGAAGACTTTGTCCCATTTTGGCAGTGTTTTTGGGGGGGAAATGCTCTAACTGGAAGGGCTGCCTTCACACAGTTGGCGCTGGACATAATTCAAAACAGCCAGAAGTGAAGATTTAAGGAGGAGAAAGGAAAAGGAGAAAGCTTCAAGGGAGTCTGTCTGGAAAACTGGAGCCAGTTGCTTTTGTTTACTGCCTGTGGTGGGATAAACTTATTTTGCCTCATAACGTTTCAGTGGACATTTTGGTAGAATCTCCTCTGTGTTTTTAGATAGTGGGATCCTACACCCATTCTCAAAGGCATTTGATTTCTAGCTCTATCTGTTGGTGCCAGACAAAGAAGTTTTCTGCATTGCTTTTCCTACTATTTTTCATTTAATTTGAGGAAAGGGAATCTGATTTCAAACGTGAAAGGGAGAAGTGGATTTTGGTGACATCTGCACCAATTTAGCAATGAGGTAGATTAGAGGTAGTTTTGCATGTCTGAAGATTTTCCTATCATCCTCCCTCCAGGAGGGTCATTATTTCCAAAATTCCCATGGGAAAATCTCAGGGAAAAGTTCCCAGGAGGGCTTTTTCTACAAAATGCTACTGTCTACTACTGCCGTTAATGAGGATGGAGAGGAGCAGATGGCGACTTTCTCCACACATTCGATAAATTCAATTCCTTGGATAAATTCAAAGGCAGAGAAATTCTCCAAATTTTGTTGTACTCCAAATTTCTTCTGCCACAATACTGGTGGAGAACTTTGATTAAATTAAATGATCGATTCAGTTTTTAAATCTTTCATTTAGAGACGCCCTCCAAAAGAAAAAACTAAAATCCAGGTCCACGTAGCCCATTTTCTTTCCCTGCTATTTCTTCTTATCCACATTTGGACTGGAAGCTTGCCAGTGCAGTCATCTGATAGTTGAAGCCAGTCTTCCGGTGGTCTGGCTCCAACTTCCCAGACCTGTGCTGGTTGTACGTTGTGCGAGCTGCCACTCCGCATGTCCCATGGATTCCCAGGTGGGGAATGCTTTCCAGATCCAATGACAACTGCAACCTCTGCTCTGCTCACTGAAGCCAAAATGCCTCACCCACGGGGCAGCCAGGGTGGAGCCATCAAGCAGGCGTAAGAACAGGGCAGGAGGAACGGTAGGAACCAGCTCCTCTCCCCTGAGGGACAAAGCTTCAGCCCAGGTTTTGTAGGATGGGAGGCATTTTAGCTGGGCTTACAGGAAGCCACTTCTCCAAGCTGCCTGCCAACGGCTACTGCATTTTGCAGCGTGTGCAAAATGGCAACACGAGATGAAACAGAAGAGCTTTAGAAAACTCACTTGTCTCCTGCAAGAAAAGCCCAAGTATTGTGCCAACAGCAGACCCTTCCCTTGCTTTACCCTGTCAGGCTTGCAGGCGTGCTAAGAGCCCGATGAAGAGTGGCTCAGGATTCCTCGCTGCTCGCCCGCTCGCCTCACCTATCTTCATCCCAGTGGAGACTGTCTGCAAATCTCCAGATTTACGCTGGCAGAATGTCTGGCTCTGTTCCTGTTCCTGCCATCCTCGGCTCCTGACTGAAAGCTGAGTGATGACAACTGGGAGATAATCCCATGAGCTGACACCAATGGGTCACTCCTTCGCCTCCTCTGGGCAGCAAAGAAGGAAAGGCAAGTCAGTGGAGATCTTGCAGGGCGAGTCATGGCCCTGGGAATCAGAACAATCTTTGCGCTTACTCTCGCAGAACCTATGGGGCTAATCTTTAAAGCAGCATTTCTCAAGCTGGGCAACTTTAAGATAGGTGGACTTCAACTCCCATAATGCCCTTCCCAATGCTCTTTAAAGACATCTCTCGACACTAGGTCCTGCACTGAGATCATCAGATTTCAGGGAGAACCTGGGGGACGAACTGGAAAAGGACCCTCTTAGCTGTTCCTTCATCCATCCCCTTGCTGATTATGGAGGATCTACCTGTCCAGGTGTGCTGGCCCAAGACTGTTCAAGCCCAGGAAAGATCCTTTTTATTTGCCCAACCTCAGGATTACGTCCTGCAACTTTTCAAAACGGGTTTTGTATTTGTTCATCTCACGAGCTACCGAGAACCCTGGAGTTCTAAAGTGGGAGCAAATCTGCACAATGAAACAATAAACAAAACCCCTGAACGGCGCTGCAACGGAGAGGCGATGCTCTTCTGCAAGAATCAATGTCTGCAACCAGCAGAGTTAAGTGGCAGAAGGGTCTGCAATCTGCCCAGAGGGCAAACAAAAATATTGCAAAACCAAGATTGCCACAGTGGCCACACAAAGTATACAAAAATTTAATCATATCAAACCAACCTGAGATGCTAGAATCCTGTCTGGAGGTCTTTTTAGAAACGATGGAGAATGAGGGAGCCCCCCTACACCAGACCGCTTGTTTTAGGGCCAGGCTGCTATTTCTAAATGTTCCCTACAGCTCCAGGAGGCAACACGCAGCCCCTGAGTTTTTCCCTGAAAATAACCACTGCAAACCCGCAAGACCGTTGAGGTAGGAGGATATAGAAAAACCTTAATATACACCCTAAAATAGGTGCATCCAGGTTAAAATATATACATTTTCCTCCATCCACTCCTGTGACAAAAATAGGAAGGCAGCCCTTTAGCTCCAAGGGCCCTCCTGGACCCCCCGTCCCCCGCAGAAGACCTGGGCTGCTGTGGGGGACCCTCCGCCGGCCTGGCCTTCCTGCTGGTGATGAGGCTGCCAGCCCCCCTTCGGAAAAGCACGGAAGGGAGAGGCCCTCCACCTGCAGGGGGATCACCCCCGCTGGAGAAAAGCCTCACCATGGGATCCCGCCGACCACACAGAACCGCGGTGGGCCGGTCCCCAGTTCGGTGAGCAAACACGGAGCCAGCCTGGCCGCTCCCCTTCCCAGCACCGCGGGCAGAGAAATAAACCAGCCTCCGGCCACCTGGTGACATCTCTCCCCCTTCCTGGAAGAGGCTGCAGCAGGTAAACAGCCCAATTACGCGCCTGGAAGGCCCTGGGCGGGGGCTGCGGCTCCCACCTCCACTGCGGGAAGCCCTGCTCCTCCTCGGGTTCGCCACATCTTCCCAAGGCGCAGTCGGGTGGAGCAGCCCTCCGGTTCTGCCAGCCCCCTCCCCTTACAAGAGGCAGAATTTGTACTTCTTCCTACCTTGGTTCCACGGCGGGGGGAGAGAAACAGCCCCCGATCCAGCGCCCCGCTTGAGGTTCTTCTCCAGCCATAAAGCAAGGGCTTCTTCGGAGAAGCCTCATGCCAGAGCTGCTCCCCATGAATAAAGAAGGCAGGGAGTCCAGAACCAGGTGGGGACCTGCCGAAGCCCCCTGTAACAATGGTACTGGGGGGTGACACAGCCCACTGCTCCTCCCCTGGCAAAAGGTCCCAGGTTTAGGCGGAAAGGGCGTGATGCTCCATCTTGCAATTTCACTGTAAGATGCCCGTCGAGGGCCCCAGATCCACAGATGTGGGGAGAAGCCCCACATTGGCAGATTCTCCTTTTTCTCTCCGATGGGTTGAGGGGGTGGAAGACACAGTCGCTCCCCGAAGTAAAGTTTCCTTGTTATCCATCCTCCCACCATGGCGTGAGACTGCACACGCGCACCTGGGCCAAATACTTTGTGCGCCTTTGGTGATTTAGTCATTTTTAAATCGCCCTCTTTTCTCTATTTAAGCATGTGCAGCAGCAGCAATATGCAAGATATAAAAGGCATCAATAAAACGAATACAACTGAAAACAGAACTAAAATCGCTGCCTTTGAACTCACTAGCCATGCAGCGGAAGGGGTATCCTGGGCGAAAAATGGTTGCCCACCCAGACCTTTCAGGCAGAAAAGGCATCTCGGGCGGCTGTCTCTGGTTTCCCTTCTGGCGTCGGTCTTGGCCATTCATTCAGCTCCCTGGGCCCAGGTGGGCTTCCTTTTCCTCCTGGGGGAATCAGCTGGAAATAACCGTACCCCAGGGGGACGAGCAGTGGGAGGGGGCAGAAGCCAAAGCGGGAGCCCTTTCCTCTTCCGGAGATGTGCCTCCCTTTGTCCAACCAGATGCAAAGCAAACCCCATAACTGAGGGCTGATCACGCAGAGGGTGCCAAGGCCGCCCTGCCCTGCCTGCCTTCGTGCCAAGGGACCTTCCTTCAGCCGAGCTCACGCTTTGCAGGCCACGGCTCAGCTCCCTCCTCTGTCTCAACCAGTGGACTGGCCGCCTTGTAAGGCACCATTACGCTTTTTGCAGGGTTGGTGGCATTTTTAAGCCCCAAGATAAACATTTGGAAAGAAACCTCCCAGCAGCCGTGACGGCCTGGCCCAAATACGCCACTCCGATGCTCCCCTTCTCTGGGAGAAGGTTGCCAGCACGGTGCTTCCCTGGCGCACTGTTTTGCATGTCAGCAGGAACAAGGTGTTTGGTGCACAAAGGAGCAGGAAAACGTGGGTGGTGTTAAAAGTGGCAGAGGCTGCTGGGCTGGCAGCGGCCTTCCTTCCAGTCCGGCGCAGAGGCATCCCAGGCCTTGCCATGCAGCGATCAACATGTATGGGTCCCCTTTTATCCTCCTTTCCCCCTTTTATTTGGGAAAAGCAAAATAAACTGAACTAACGTCATCTAATCTGCAGTGGATTCCAGCCCAGTGACCGATGCACTGCTCCTCTCCCACAGTAAACCGGATGTCCTGGGAGGCCGGACCTCGTTCCAGTCCTGCTCATTACCATTTGCTCACCATGACAGAGAAGCAAGCAGAGCGCAAGCTAGACCAGTCCAAATTCAAAGGGAAGGGCCGAGAACCGTTGGACGGCGGAAAATATTAGATGCTTTTGCAAGCGAACAGAAGAGGGTTCGCTGAGATCCTGACGCTCAGCAAAGCACTACAGGCAGTCCGCGGGAAACTGCTTTCTCCGCCAGTCACCTTTGAACTGGTTTGGGGAAATCCTGAACGGAGGAAAAAGTAAAAAGTCTTCAAAACGATTTAAATAAGGGTCCTCATGCGGGAGAGAGGAAGTGCTCAGAGGCCACGGCCTGCACCGACTGATTTTCACCCCAAAATCGCCCCAACCCTTTCTCCCCAAGGATCTGCTTGCAGCAAACACTACTTTCGGGACTAAGTAGCAGAAGGGGGGCCGCGGGAAAGTGGTAGGTCCCCCCCCAGGATGAGCTCCCACCGCGTTTCCGAGGTGGCCTCTCAGTGTGGGTGGATACCTCTGATCGGCTTGGCTTTCAGAATCTTTCTCTGCTCAGCAGAAAATCTGGGCTTACCGATGAAACAAAAATAATATATACTGTATTTATAACTTAATTAACTTAGGGGATTCTTTGATAGAGGATCTTGGGAAGAGAACCTAGATGCTCTCAAAAAGAGAAATGAGACATTTCAGACTGCAACTCATGCGTCTGCGGGGAAATTTTAAAAAGGGAGAGAGAACATTGGGTGGGGATGTTTTGCAGGGAGCCGGATCAAAATGTTCAAGCGGGGGCTTTCCATCCTGCAGCTGTGCCTGCCCTCCGGGGTTGTTGTTTTTTCCTTTTGACCCCTTTGGGGTGCCCCGAGAGGACGGGCTTCTCTTTGACTTGGACGCTGCTGATGCAAGGTGAAAAGTGCTATAACTTCCTTATATTTTATGGTGAGTTTTATACAAAACGTTGGCATGAAACAGCCTTTTCCAACCTGCTGCCTGTGGATATGCTGGACAACAAGCTGGGGGATCAAGGGAGTTGTACTCCGGCACATCTGGCAGGCAACAAACAGCTGGGAAAGGCTACTTGATAAGAAACAGCAAATGTGAAGCATTTTAAATCTTCAGGGTAGAATAAGCAAAACATCTAGTTTTACAGTATACTGTATGCTTCTACACACACAGGCAGGAAAGAGTCCACACGGGTGGTCAAAAAAGGCAAGATGGCGGCACGTATAAAATAGCAGAGCTTCCTGGCCACCCTCTCACCTTTTCTGATCACACCCTACGGACATCTGTGTGAGCCCAGAGTCCCTTCAGCCATGGCAGCGGCGCGAGGGTCCGGTGACGGTGAGCGGCCTGCTTCTCCAGAAGCCTTCAAAGGCCTGGGAGTCTCCTCCCTTCCCACGCACACATCTGTCGCCACCAAAAGCTTCTCCTGCTTCATTCTCCACTTCAAATTCAAGAAGAAAAGGGGAGAACAGTCCACAGGGAGTCCTACATTCATGCAAAGTCATCCAGGGCCCCACGGTCTGCAGAATAAGCCACAACCTGCCTGGTCCGTGTTACCAGATATGCCAAAACCGAACAAATCCTATTACAGATAGACGCACGAGCTAATAGCCAGAAATGCGGCTTCTGCAGAATCCCTGCACGGCCCGCTGTTCTAGCACATTTAATTAAGTGGGTCAACTGGGTTCCTTGACTGGGGACTCCTCAAGGGTATCAGCTGACCATCCGCCCCACTCCAAACAGACCCTCCCTGTCCAGATCTAAGCTCATTCCAGCCCACCGCACCGTGTAATTACACCTGGTGGCCATGAGGTGGCAGGAGAGGGAGTTCTCCGTCCTCTCTTTGCTGCCCTCCCGTGGCGCCTGGATCCACGCGGGTGGACCCTGGCATGCCTACCGTGGCAGTCAGTTGACCCGTTGTGAGAGTGTGTCAGCCCTCCCAGGTAGGAAGCACGACTAAGCTAAGTCCACTTTACTGTAAAGCTGCATCGACAGAAGTTTGCCAATCTGGAACTACAAATTCTCTGCCAAGAAACTAAGAAGGGTCCCTTACGAGCATCTTGCCTCCCCCCCAGCCATGGGCTACGCCCTCCCTGATCTGACCATTCCCTGGGCAGCACCCATCATCCCCCGCAGGTCTTTCCCACATTACATTACAGAGTGGGAGAGAAAGTGTGATGAAAATGCGAGCCTGTCCATCACAACACCCCCCGGAGGGGCCAGGTAGCCGAGACCACCGATGGGCTGCAGAGGAGAGGCTTAAGATCTAGCAGTGCCGGGGAGCCTTGCACACTCTCGACGAGCGCAAAGGCTGGAGGAATGTGAGGCACTCCCTGGAGAAAGCGGGCGGAGACTCCGTGTCCTGCAACGAGATTGACAGAGAGCTGAGGAGCAACACCTCGGCGACTGCCGATACCTCACTGAGGGCCCCCTCGGGCAAACAAAAAAAAGGCGCTTTGAGCAAGAGAAGGCAGCTCTGTAACCCCGAGATTACTCTGTGCAAGGCAGCTCTGTCTCCCTCTGGAGCAGCCAAGTCAGCCGGCTTAACTGTCTTCCGTAACTTCTGTCACGCCGTGTGACACTGCACACACCGTCACAAGCACGCACAGCTGGCCCCTCTCCCCTGCCAAGTGCGACAAACGAGGATATTTCCCAGGGCCTTCGAGCCAGCAGGCTCGTGAGTCTCCACAAATATTTCCAGCCTGCCTTGGAGAATTAATTCTTCAAAACCTGTAGAAAACAGGAAATGATTCAACCGGTGGGTGGAAAAACGATGGCGCTCCGAGTTTTCCCAGCTCAACGCACTCATTTCTGAAGCCCGCTCAGAACTCGGCGCAGGCAGGCAAGACTTGTAAGCTGAATGGCCACGCAGACCCCTTTCGCACGAGGACTCCTGCTCAGATTTCACAACAAGCTTACGACGCGTGGAAAGAGGATTTCTTTTTCCAAGTACAAGACTGCACACTCCTCTGCAAACTGAGGAGCAGCAAGATTTGCTGCCGATGTACCAAATCAGCAGTCGGTGTTGTTAACCCGGACAGTCCTCGACGTGCCACCAAAATTGCACACAGAATGTCCACTGTTGAGCGAGGTGATTACGAACCGAGCAGCACCCGATCCCCTTTTTTGTCGCAGTGGTTCAGTGAATCACTGCAGTTGCTAAGTAAATCACAGTCATTAACTGAACCTGGCTTTCCCCACTGACTTGCTTCATGGACTCCAGCTGGGAAGGCCTCACACGTCCCTGGGACGCTGCAACCATCGTAAACACCTGCTGGTTGCCAAGGACCCGAATCGCAGTCAAGTTATTTTTTTTTAGTGCCACCGTAACTTCGAACGGTGGCTAAACGAACGGCTGTAAGTCAAGGACTACCTATACGTGGTCTGAAGCCAGCCCTTTTAGTCAGGATTCTTTGGGAGTTAATGCAAAATAGAAAAGAGACGGTAAGCCATAGTTTTGTTATCGCTCTCTCCAAAAATCACACCACCAAAAATGTGTCTTCGATAAATTATAGTAGTCAGTCTCTGGGGGCTTCAGAAGGGAGCCGTGGACCACATGCAGCCTGCAGGCCACGGGAGCCCAAACCTGATATGTGGACTTCCTCCCAGAATGCTTAGCAATGGCCACACCAGCTGAGGAATTCTGGGAGCTGAAGCTCCACAGCTCAGTGTTGCCAAAATACGGAAAATGCTGCAGCAGAACATGCCGGCGCCATCCAGACGTGCCAGCTTCGCTCCGTAGTCCCAGCAGTTGCCGCAGGGGGAACTGCGGCCCAGGCTCCCAGCCGCTGAGGCAGCAGAAAGGCTGCGGTACCTCATCGAGGCTCTCCGGCTACGAGCTACCCTGAGACATAACCCCGAAGCACCCTCGACAAATGCATCAGCAGCACAAGCGTCGTGTTGCCAAAATGTCACCAGGGGCTGAGCTGGACCCAAAGGAGAGGTCCAAACGTCTTCTACAACCTGAAAGTTTCAGCGGTGCCTATTACTCGTTTTGTAGGTACCGGACTTTAAGTTGCGAACTTGCTGATCGTCCTCTGAACAGAGAGCCAGCTTCCCTCTCTCGTTCTGTCTCGATGGCATTTCGAAGGATGAGAGAGACGAGGGGATCAGAGTGCAAGGGAGGGTGGGGGACGACGATCGTAAAAACAAACATTGACCACTTACTGTGATAAAGATGGTGGTGTTTTTATTCGTTGAGGAACAGCACGGTGCAAAAGACAAACAAAAATAATTACATTTTTCCTGACATTTTTTAGGAAATTCACACTCCTGCCAGGAACCTAGGAATTACCCAAGCAACAGGTGCATGTTTGTGAATTCACAGCTGATACAGCCAAAACAGTTCTTATAAAAGCAAGATGATCAATTCCATCTAGTGCCCCAATAACTACAAGGATAACTCTGCAAGACTGTTTTCGTAATCTTCCCATTTTGATCACCAGATTTCAATATTTTGCACTTTTCCCCAATTCTGCCCCCTGCACTCTTGCAGCCTTGCCACGCTTACAAACGTTACTCTTTTCTTTTCAGTCACGCTTGCGTCTGGCGTGCTGCATTCTCGATGTCAACCGCTTTGCGCACAAAAGTCCCCTAAAACCTTCCATCGTTTTTTCAATGTTGTGATCATACCACATTCGGGAAATTTTGGAACGAGACTTTTTGCAGATTTCAAAGGGTCGTAGTGGTTGGTCGGTCGGTAGGTTGCTTGGGTGGCTTCTTTAAGAGTCCCGCCCACTCACGCGAGACGAAAGAAAGCAGCCCCCTCCCCAACATAAACCGCGAGCCTTCCACAGTTACGGATCCATCCCGGCCCGAGTGCCTGGGGCTGCTCTGAGCAGATTCCTGCACGGCCACCTTTTCACCCTGGCCTCCTCACAAACGCTGCGCTGGGCTGCCGCTCGACACGCGGTGAGCCTCTGTGCCTCCTCGGGTCCGCTTCAGTGCTTGTTTCTGAGCTGCGGAAAGGAGCAGCTCTCTTCCCCCCTCAACAGGGCCAGCGTCCAGCCCCATTCCTGGCCCGACCCGCTTTATTTTCAGTTTCTTTTACGCATTGCTGTCTACTGTGATGCTTTATTGCTCCAGTTTTCTGAACTTCCTCCAGTGCACTTTGACACTTATTTCTTTTTGCTTCTGCTGTCTTCAAGACACCTTCTTTGCAAACTTCTAGCACGTCTTTTCTTTTGGCTTGCCGTGACGTCAGTGTCTCACGCAGATTTTCTTCTTCGGTTGTTTTATTGCCAGTAAACCATGACCTCTAATACTTTACGGTCAATAAGGTCAACAAACTTCACTTCATGGATGCCGTGTATGACGCGCTGCCATCGGTTTTGGGTTCTCCGGTCCAAATTCTCCAATTCAAGCTGTGTCCAGTTTACCTTGTCAGCAGGGCATCACATTGCAACATGGGTACACCCACGTGTCCAAGGCTGCGCAGGAACAGTGCTCGACCGCTTAACTCCGAGTTAGACTTCTTAAACCTTCTAAGTGTTTTTAAGTTTGCTATGCAAGATGTTATCTGATCCAAGTATTCCTAGACATTTCTAGCTTCCCTTTATGGGCAATTGTATCATTTTGCTCAATTGTTCCTTACTTTATGCTGAGCACTGCACCTTTGCTAAATCCAAATTCCATACTGAAACCCCTATGTAGCCTTACAATATTAAATACTCAGTTTCATTTTGTGATTTTCCATTTACTTTGAATCAGCCACATACAAAAGGTATTTTTCCACTTTCTTTTGACACTTCATATCCAAATTGTGTTTTATTCAGGATATGAGTGAAGGATATTACTGAAATGATAAGAAGCAGAAGAACGGAAATATGTAAACTGATGCTTACATTTCTCATTTACCATTAACATTGTTTTCTGTTGTTTCATAACTTCTTTTACAAAATTCTGTATATATACACTAATGCTAAATACTGTGTTTGCAAACATTCCTGTTTGCAACTATGTGGAAGAGAATCAAATATCCTATTATAATCAACTCCAAACATTTGTAAGTTAATTTTTCTTCACTTGGAGTTCGTAAATATCATTTATCAATCACCAATTGATCTTTTGCTCTTTGTGAAGTTTTACAAAACTTTTGTTTAAATAAATACAAAATTTTTTTGAGCACTGAATGTCAGTTAGCAGCCTGACATTTTAGTTGGCAAGCAAATTAAATGGCTCCACGTTACTTTCAATTACATTTTTGCCTGTTTTTTATTATTAAAAGTGTTCTCCAGTTACCATTCGTTCTTCAAAGTTTCCAATTTGTAATACGACATTAAACTGAATAGTCCACGTTTCATAAAGTGTTGTCAGACGCTTAAGCCAAAATCCTCCCTCTTCCTGCTGACTCCAGTTCTTTACTTGCTTTGCTTGGTTTTGGGTTTCCAATGTTACAGTCATTTGGACTGAGCAAATGTTTTCTTAATCTCTTTTCTTCACTTTGCATCTTTATGTTCTCTTGGGTTGTCCTGCGTGTCACTCCAAAATGTTATTATTTCACTGTTATCCGGGTAAGCATCTATGTTCATACGATTTCCCAGCAATACTTTATAAAAGAAATTGTGGCTTGTTCGAAACTGCTGATTTTGTCAACAGTGATTTATTCTACATTCCTATCATTTTGTCTTCTTTCAAATATGTGTGGCTCATTGCTTTACTTCTGAGAGCTCTTTAATCAACCTAGTGCCAAGATTGCATCTTTTCTTGAAACTTTCCTTGATCTTATTGTTTCTCAATTTTCTTTTCTTTGAATTCTTCCAATTGCTGATACCAGCTCACAATTTTTTTTTACTTTCAATTGAAATTTTCATTTTGGTGACTGATTTTATTTTATTTTATATCATTGTATTTCATCTCCCGTTTGATCAGTCCGTTATATCTCACTGTACTTTCCATAGCAATAATGAAATCCACTGCCAGCTTGCTGGGCCTGTCGCATCCAGAACCCCCTTTGCCAGGCCATTTCAGGGTGATCCAAGATGGCCATCATGGCTGCCGTAACGGTCCCATGGCACAAGGCCACGCCATACTTCCCCCTACCCTAGCAATCCCTTACTCTGTCCTGTTACCACCTCTCACGACATGGACGGGGGTTGGACTTTGCGAGACAAAATACTATTTCATCTCCGCAAAATGCATCAGCAACTATTTGGACAGAATAATAATAATGAAAATCAAGAGAGTAGAGCAAACTGAAGCATATGCAGAATGATATGCCCCATGCAATGAAAATTAAGCAAAAGAACAAAAGGATGAATTCTTAAATGAACTATCTGAGGAGACAGGGAAAGTGGAAGCTAACAGTGAGTGGAAGCTAACAGTGAGTGGAAACAGAAAGTGGAAGCTTACATCATGAGAGATTTCAACCGCAGAGTAGGTACCAAGAGAAGAGAGTACGAACAGTTTATTGGCCCACATGCTGCTAAGAGCCATGAGAGGCACAAGAATGGTCAAAGGATACTCATTTATGCACCCAACATCATCTTTTTATCACCAACACATTTTTTTAACACCAGGACTCAACGTTATACATGGCATAAATGGATCGACATCACCACTAAAAGTCAGATTGATTACAGACCAACAAGAGTAAAAAGAAGATTCGGGATACTCGATGCAAAAGCAATCCCAATGGGCTGTGTGACACCGAGCATAAGACTGTGGAGCTAACTGCAAGAAAAGACAGATCTGATGTTAACAGGAAAAGACCAAACAGAAAACCAGAATTAATTAAGATAGCAAAACTTAAACAAGAGTAATAGCAGAAAAGTTACAACAAAAGGTGTAGACAGCATTTAGCCAACTGTTGCCAGAGGCTGGAAATGTGGAGGATGAATGGAAGGAATACAGAACTACCCTGTTTAGCCTCACAAAAAAGGAAAAGTGGAATAAGATAAAATGGTGGTACGACGATGAGGTTAAAGAAGCAGTAGAGTTGAAAAAAGAGTCATACAATGTTGGATAAAATCAGGGAAAGAAGAAGATGATATAAACTACAGATTACAAATGCAGAGATATCAACAAGATAATCAAGAAAGCAAAACAAGAATCCCAGGAGGGCTTCAGAAAATCATTAGCAGATAATGAGAGAATAGCCTACAGAATGTTTTTCAAAGTAGTCAAAAGTATACGGAAAAGAGAGAAGAATTATAATCTCACAGAAATAATGAATGACAAGAATGGAAATCCACTAATACATCAGAAGAAATAGAAAGGTAGAGAAAGCATTTCAAAGAACTTCTCAACCCCTAGGAGAGTATCACAAAGAAACAATGAAAAAATATAACACAATAGTGATAGAACCTGAAATATTGATTGAAGAAGTAGCAAGATTTGTTAAAAAGTCACCTAAATGCAAAGCACCAAGAAGATAGATGGACCACCCACAGAAATAATCCAAGCAGCAGGGGAAAGCAGCATTAGATGGCTACACAGCAAGGACACAACTAACTGTACCTACTGATTGGCAACAAGCAATAATACCACCATGGGGGAAAAACAAAGGGAGCAAATGAGAATGCGCACAATATTGAGGCACCTCACTCTTGAGTCATTAGGGAAAATATATGCAAAGATAATAGAAAGGAGATTAAGACCAGTTATAGAACCACAACTAGCAGAAAAATAGATGGGTTTTAGAAGAAATAGAAGCTGCACAGATTCCGTTTTTACGCTTAAACAACTAACAGAAAAGAATATGGAATACAATACGAACCTCTTTGTCACATTTGTAGACCAAGAAAAAGCATTTGATAGAGTTGAAAGGAAACTGCTATGGCAAAATGACCCAATACGTAAGTGA
>JANHZU010005753.1:35698-46555 GCA_032468055.1 Acrochordus granulatus | reverse complement strand
GGAAGGACTCAATAGGTGGACAAAAATGCCAGTCTAAACATCTGGCAGACAATGAACAACAAAAATAATCACATTCATAAAATGGATGACATAAGAAACTTCTATGTTTACAAAATAGCTAACATACCCAGTCACAGAAAGTGAGCAATTGATCTCTACCAGCCCAGAGGAACAACTGCAAATAATTATGATAACTGGAAGATAATTTTGTTTTTTTTAACAGCTTCTTCCAAAAAAATAGGCCCAGGTGGGGCATGGAAGCTGGAGAGCCCCAAACAAACATCTCCCCTACACTAAAGTAGCTATGAATGCAAGCAATAACCAAGCTATTTCATAAATGCCTGTACAGTAGTAATAAGTTAACATTTTTCTAAGTGATTGGCACAGGAAGCTTTTCATGGAAACATAACTGATTTTTTTTCCCACCATCATTTTGGGGCCATAGATATCATACAGGTGAGCAATCTACATTTCTGTTGCTAGACAAGCATGAGTTCATGGGATTTCTATGGCATTACTGACAATAGGACATTATGAACAAAAGTATCAATACAGTACTAGGATTGTTGGGTCCAGCATCCTTTATCTTACTCCCCAATTTGGATCTCTGTCAGCTACAACATCTGGGAGCTGCAGCTTTGCTCTGTGTTATTGGAGATCCACTATCATCTGAAGGCATCTGATTCAAGGACGCTACAGAAGCCAGTGACAACTGGGCAGGAGTAATGCTCTGAAGAAAGCACTTGGGAATACAGTTGGGTGAACAGTTTGGACCGCCTCTGAGTCATGCAACAAGTCTTGCTTAAATAGAGTTGTTGTAAAACTTGCTCCATCCTGACAATCTTTTCAATGGCCAGAATCAGCTTGCAGACAAGCCTACCAAAGCAGGGGCTGTTTTAAATGTGTTTCTCACAGGCAGGTAAGACAGGAAGCCAACAGGGATTCCTGGGGAAGCAGAAGGGACAATGGAAGATGGGCACGAAAGCCAAGGAGGAGCAGCAGACAGCATATGGGGGTGCTTAAAAGTTTGTGAACCCTTTTGAATTTTTAATATTTCTGCATAAATATGAGATCATCTCTCGCCACCCCTTTGTTTGAAGTACAGTACAAAATCCAAGCCAAAGAAGGGACATGCTCAGCACCACCTGTCCTGATTAATCAGTATCAGATGTTCTTTTAGAGAAGAAAAATAGCATGATATCAGCTGTCCTGAGTTCAGTTCCTGCTCTCCTGATCTTCTCCGATCCAGATGTAAGCAATGGAGTCCCCCTGGATACCATGGGGCCAGACAGATTGCTACCGACAGCTTTCAAGTTCACGGGCCTTCCTTGTTTTAAATAGTTTTTTTAATCCAATAAGAATAAAAGCCCTGGGTTACTTGCAAAGAATTCCCCTGCCTCAAAAAAAGCCAGAGACAAACAAGAACAGAACAGGGAGAAGATGGAATGGTAGAGAACAATCTTCAAATTGCCTTGGAATTTGCGGTTATCCTGGGAGCTTCTAAAACTCATCAAGCACATCAGAAAACCAGCCTGATCTTTTGAGGACTTGCACTTCTTGCTCCTTGGACAGAAACTGATTCTTTTATTTATTTATGCTCATTTTATGAGGCTTATGGGCTGCTGTCAATGCTGTTGCTCAGTCGTGCAGTCGTGTCTGATTCTTCGCGACCCCATGGACTGCAGCACGCCAGGCCTCCCTGACCTGCACTGCCTCCTGGAGTCCACCCAAGCCCACGCCCATCGCACTGACTATGCTATCTGACTATCTCATCCTCGGCTGTCCACTTTGAGCTTCAGCTTCAGGATCTGTCCTTCCATTGAACAGTGAGGGTTGATTTCCTGTAGGATTGACTGGTTTGTGCTCCTTGCCGTCCAAGGGACCCTCAAGAGTCTTCTCCAGAAACACAATTTGAAGGCATCAGTTCTTCGATGCTCAGCCCTCCTTATGGTCCAGCTCTCACAGCCATACATGACTACTGAGAAAACTGTAGCCTTGACTATGCGGACCTTTGTAGGCAAGGGGATGTCTCTGCTTCTGACTACACTGTCTAGGTTGGCCATGGCTCTCCTCCCAAGGAGCAAGCGTCTTTTGATTTCATGGCTGCAGTCACCGTCTGCAGGGATCTCAGAGCCCAAGAAGGTGAAATCTGCCACTGCTTCCATTTTCCCCCTTCTACTTGCCAGGAAATGATGATACCGGTTGCCATGATCATGCTGAGTTGCCACGATCATGCCATACCGGTTGCCATGATCATGCCATTTCATGCTGAGTTTCAAGCCGGCTTCTGCACTCTCCTCTTTCACCCTCATCAAGAGGCTCTTTAGCTCTTCACTTTCTGCCATTGGAGTGGTATCGTCCGCATATCTGAGGTTGTTGAGATTTCTCCCAGTAATTTACTTTGAGCTGGTGATTCACCCAGCCTGGCATGTCGCATTATGTACTCTGCATATGAGTTAAATGAGCAGAGTGACAACAGACAGCCTTGTTGTACCCCTTTCCCAATTTTGAGCCAATGTCCAGTTCTAACTACTGCTTCTTGACCCACATACAGGTTTCTCAGGAGACAGGTAAGCTGGTATGATACCCCCATCTCTTTAAGAATTTGCCACAGTCTGTTGTGATCTACACAATCAAACACTTTAGCGTAGTCAACGAAGCTGGAGTAGATTTTTTCTGGAATTCCCTTGCTTTTTCTATGATCCAGCAAATGTTGACAATTTAAGGATCCCTATGGAAAGAGGGATTGATTTCCACATTCTCCAAGCAGTTAATGGAGTTAAAACAACCTTGAGAATCGTTCAGACTCTCAACAGCAGCCTAATGTAAATGACTTGGGGGGGATCTGCTGACCTGAAGCCCTGGGAAAAAGTCAATGCTGAAAGGGAAGAGCCCGTTTGGTCTCAAGGTATTACGTAGTCTTAGGAGTAACTGAAAGAGAGAAGAAAATCTCTCTCTCAATACCCGGAATAATGGAAGCTAGACTGGAAAAACAAACTCTTTCCAGACTTTTTGGAAACACACATACAGCCTTAGAGAGGGGGAACGGTGCAGGACGCGGTTGTTGAAGGGCGAGTTTCCCACAGATGCCCCACCGGAACTCCCTGCCAGCTCCTCCTCCTTTTGAGATGCAGCGGTTCCTTTTGGTTATGGCACAGTGAGATTATTGTATGAGAAATAAATCAGGGTTTTTAACTAACCCAGGTTAGGTAATCTGGAGGATGCTGTCACTGTCTTAGCAACTGGGGACAAAGCGGCTAAATGTCTTTTCAGACACACAATGGCGAGTTTTACATTAAGCTAACATATAATGGTTATGTTGGAATTGTCACGTTCTTTGTAAACTACAGATTACGGCATACTGGGTCCTGCAAACAGTGATGATTGCTTTAATAAACCATAGTTAAACAAAGCACGGGTGAAGCCATGCCACACACTTCATCTCACCTGTTGTCTCTAGTTCAGTGTTTTCCAATCCAGGCAACCTCCATACGGGCAGACTTCATCTCCCAGAATTCTCCTGCCCCAAGAACATTGCTGAGAATTCTGGGAGTTGAAGTCCACATATCTGGAAGCAGCCAGGTTTGGGAAACATGCTGTAAGCAGTCTTTTGGCTTAACACAAAAAACCTCGTTTCTTTAATACAGCCTCTGGATTTGTGCTAGAAAATATATTCCTTCACGCTTCTGCCGCTCCTTGGTACCATCTCTGAATTTCAGAGGAAACATGAGGCCAGCAACGGGACGAAAAGCGGGGGGGGTCGCTGCCAAAGCCCCACTCATCCGCCCTGCCCTCGAAGCCTTGAGCCCGATGCCTTTGCCTGAGCAGCGCCCCCGCCCCGCCCGCCTCTGCTGGGAATCTGAAGCTTCTTCAGCCCCGAAGGCCACCGCGGGAACAAACGCAGGGCCGGGCCGGCCCACCCTGATTTAATCTTGTTCCGACCTCCTGTTCCTTTCCACTTGCTTTGTGTTCCACTAAAAATACCGCTGCAGAGGAAATTTCTGTTCTGGGGTGGATCCCTTCCTCCTCAGGAGGGGTTTCCTGCCAACTCCCCAATTCAAAGACAAGCAGGCGACCCAAGTTCCCAGGCCCGACCCAAGAAAACAGGGGAAGGGGCAGAGAAGGATGCTCTGAACCAACATGGGAGCATGGTGCACGCCCCACAGCTTTGCAGATCGTGTATCTTGAGTCAGCTAAACCATTCTGTTCGCTTAATATCCACAATGTAGCATTACATAGGGTCAAGGCTACTGTGGCTTCTTCCACAAGTTATGGTTAAAACAAACCACAACCTAGAAGGATATATAAAGCATCAGATAACTGGGCCATCTAACTCAGTTTATTTACTTTAGAACATTAATATATAGTCCCAATCAACCACTGTGCATGTCAAACCACACATCTGTGCTAAAACAAAGCACCAAGAGGTCACCCTTCCCATCCTCATTAAAATACCAGCCAAAACAGTATAGTTCAAGGGTCATTATGCTCAGGAGTCTACTTAAAGGTAGAGTTTTCACTATCTCCTGGAACACCAAAAGAAACGGGGTCAAACCTATTCCATACTGTTGTGGCCACTATACAGAAGCTTTGCCTCCTAGTCCACACTCCTCTTATCCTTTGTGGGAGTGATACCTTAAGCAGACCCATTCTTTACGTCTCAACAGCACAGCATAAATGTTGGGTAAGGCACTATGCTATGTAGTGCTTTACAGGGGATAACTAGCTCTCTGAATTGGGCTACTACTTAGGTGTAACTCTGCAACAGGGGCTTCCCCCAGGTAGCAGATGGTCCTAATTGACAGCTCCAAGTCTTCAAAGGCAGCCTAAGTAGTAAGTATGGCAGTAGTCCAGCTGTGTAGTGGTCAGGGAATGAGTTACTGTTGGCAAGGTCCCCTGATCTAGGTAAGGCTGTAACTGATGCATCTTCTGAAGCTGGGCAGAGTTCCCCCCAGCATGAATGGCAATGAACAGCTAAGTAATGCCAGAATGCTGATGATGCTCTGATCCTGATGGAGATCTCTCTTAGAGGCTTTATGCAGATGTTCAGTGACATGGGGGAGAGGGCCGAGTGTACCCCACACTAGAGCAACCACAGGCTATATTAGGTGGGAGCAGAATCCCTGCAAGACAGGACTTCCTATTCCAACCATCCTGGAGGATATGTCAATCAATGGTTTAAAATGTTCCAGGAGGTTTAACAGAACCAGAAGGACACGCTTCCTCTTACAAAGGTCATCCATCAAAGCAACCAATGCCATTTCCATCCCAAGACCATGTCTGAATCAGATCTGGATGATTTGCTTCTTCCAAGATCTTCTGAGCTGTCAACTTTGTTCAAAACAGAAGGTTGGAGACAGGTAGAAGTTCTCTAAGTGGCTGGATTGAGAGATGGGTTCTTGATCAAGACAGATGGCATCTCCCCTGCCCTCAGAGAAGCATGCCCCACCTCCCATTCCAGCAGCATGTCTCCTGCCTAGCCTCATGAAGGACCCATGAGGAGCAAGAATCTAACCCACGAGTGCAATACTTGAAAAACCATAAGGAAGCAAGCCTGATGGGTCCTTGAAGGGAAGACCACCAGAAAATACCCAGGCTGGGGGCTACACTGGATGTTCCAAAGAACATCCTGGCAGGCAACGAGACACCACATCTCTCTTCCCCCCTCCACTGAATCCCAAGACATAAAAAGAGAGGGGAAAAGCAAAAAACAAAAATGCTCACAGCATTTTCTAGAATGTGAACACTCCAATCTCCCCCCTTAAAAAAGATAACTTCTGATTGCATAAAGCAATCTTCTCCACAGAGCAAATACATAAGTCAACTGAAGAGGCAATTATTTGCAGTTTAACCCCCAAAGATTATCTGATGCAACCGGAGAACAGAACTTCTCCAGGACCGGATAAATGTAATTTTAAAGGAGCCCTGAGCAAGTATTGGGGGAAAGCATCGGGGGCCTTCAATCCCAAAGCCGTGCCTCACATGCCTTTGGGGAGCAAACCTCATTCTTCAAAGAGGTTCTCATTTTTAAAAAGAACACATTCCTAACAGCCTTCCCCAAACCAGGCGAAGTCGATACCCAAGTGCCCCTTCTGTATGCCAGCTTTTGTGTTCCCCAGCCGATAGATGGCAAACAATGCTAGGCTGTTTCTACTGGATTTAGAACAGGATCGCAAGGTGCCAGGCACTAAGAGGTTAGGGTCAATCAAGCAACGCTTGATTTTTTCACTCAATGTCCCGTCTCCATTCATGCATCATTCTAACCATTGTTCCTTCATTCCTGGGCATTTGATACAGTTGGATTTTGAATAATGCCACCATCTCTTGGGTGGCACAGATTATATTTTATCATTCACTCTTGCATTTTAGCAGACACCCTTAGGCAGGTTCAAGCAAAAGTTCAGACAACCACCAGCTGGTAGCAAAGAATTTATATCCTCTGTATCTCTTGGCAACACATCTACGGCTTGTCCATATTTTTGCAGCCCAGACCTGATAACCGAAGGAGAACCTCCGAGTCACCTAATTTCAGAATCCCTTCTAGTCCATTTTATGAAGAAAATTGCTTAACTAGATTGATCTGCTTCTTTAAGCAGAACCCTGGATACCTAACAAGTAAAAGTGCTTGGACAGCAACATTTAGCTGTGCTGTGCATCAAAACCTCAGCTGCTTGAAAGATGCATCCAAAAAAGTTTGAAGCAGCATGCGCAATCTAAGGGGCAACATCTGATTAAGTGAAGTCCTAACATCTCACCATTTATGGAATGCTCTGCCAGCAAAACCATCCTGGCTAGGAGTTTGAGGAGTTGCAGCTCAACACCCTCCCCAAGAGCACAGCAGTGTGGACGGTGCTCTTTGCATCATTTATATAGGTGGCAGAAGTGAGCCCCTTGGCACACAACTGCAGGGCTGCTAATGGGGTGCACACAGCTGTAACAAAAGCATCATTTTGCAACCACTGTGAGCTCAGAGATGCATACACGCATTTCCTCCTCCACTGTTACAGCTGTTCCAGGACATTCTTTTCTCTGATTTGTTTGTAATTCATGCAATCAAGATTTGAGCCACACCAGAAAAAAGTGCAACCTCATTAACTTGTACTGGAACTCAAAACCCTATTCTGTCTCCCTGCCCCCACCTTTGTGCTACGTTGCCAGTAGCTGTAATTTAAGCTTCCTAAACCTGACTTGACAGTGACCATTCTCTGCTGTTCTGCTTTGTTTTGAAAGAGAAAAGCTGCAGAGCCAACCAAGATGGAAAAAAATTTGCAAAGGAGTCCATGGGACGTATGGGACGTGCTGACATCCTCAGGACCATTTTTAATCAAGGTTCCTGGTTCAGGAATCATCACACCACAGCAGCGTACATGAAATGTGTCTACAAATCGATGCTATGTTCACAGGCAGGCAAACTGTCTCAAAAATATTTGCATAAAATATGGAGCTGGACCTGAGCCTCTAACGCCTGCTGAAGAAGTTATAACATCGGATTTGGTCATGCGATACTCATTTAACTACCACGTTAGTTAGCGACCAAAGTTGTCCCAATTGTGGTCATAAATGAAGGACTACCTATAGCTGACTTTGAACAACCTCAAAAGCTAAGCAGCACTGCACTTGGTTAGTGCCTGGATGAAAGACCAATGCAAGATCCCAGGGCTGTAGGCTAGACGTGGGAATTGGGAAAAGTACCTTGGAAAAGGCAGTGGAAAAGCACTTCTGTACTGTTAACAAGGACAGCACAAGATGTGTCCAGGAAGTTACCAGAAGCCAAGTAAACTGTGGAATGCGAGAGGAGAAGGGTCACTGCCGAGGTGTCTGAACAAGTGCTGTAATCCACCGCAGACCCTGCAAACCAGGGCTGGTCAAGCAACAGAATCAGGCACTAGACGCACACTGACCTCCTCTGCTTCGCTGCCTGTCCTCCCTGCTGCCCACGTCATCGCCTTGCCCTCTCCCACCCTGCTGGGCTGAAAGCCTTTCAAGCCATGTCCAATTTCCAAGACTGAACTCAGCCGCCCCTTTGGCGTCCCAATCACCCCTGCAAGGGAGAAATGGAGTTGAGAGAGGAAAATGTTTTGAGTTCACGCTGGAAGTAAAAGAAAATGAGCTCCTATTGTGTCCTTTTCTAAATGCTGCAACAACTCTGGCATATCGTAAACCATTCAGATGAGAGAAAACATATTTGTAATTATGAAACTAATATCCAGAAATGCTTGAAAAACACAGGTAACATTAGGCAAAACTGCAAGAGGCATCTCTTAAGTTTGGAAAAATGGGTTCAGGTATCATTTTAGTGGAAACTTAAAAAAAAAGATTTCTCCAATTCAACAACCCAAATTTCATAAATTCACAAAACTTCATAAATTCACAAAATTGACTAACTCAGAAAAACTGAACTCGAAAGATTTGCAAAAGTGAGAAACCGGCGGAAACCAAAATCGATATTTGGATCTATCGCCAGTGCCGGATTCCTCCCAAGTCAGATGGTCCAATCAGGAAGAATCAAGCCAGTAGCAGGCAAGTTCCATGCTCAGAAAGGGGGTCCAGCCCAAATATTGGTTTAGAGAAGAAAGAAGGTGCCTCGCAAGAGCAGTACAAAGAAACGGGGAGGGGACCTGAGGCAAGACCCGGCCGAGGAGGCTCCAGGGCAGCCTCTGGGGTCCCTCAGCCAGATACACCTGCTCGCATCCGAGATGGAGGGGACAGGCCTGTTTTGGAGCTTCAGGGTATCTGAGCCTTGCTTCTTCTTCCATCTAAGCTCCGGAGATGGTGACAGGGAAGCACCTGACACCCACACTTTCCCCGTGTACCCGCAATAGCCGGCCGGTCTCACCTTCTTCCCGTTCTCGGAACCGAAACTGTGCTTGTGCCTTTTCAGATTCCTGCTGCTCAGCTCAGCCGGAGCCTTCCAGGAGTCTCTGTTGTTGGGATTGGGCTCCTTGCCTGGGGGCGCTTCAGGGTTTGCCACTGTGACGTGGTGCCCCATCTCCTCGGAGCAGGTCAGGCGGAGACTCCGGAAATGTTCATCTGTCTCCTTGTCCACCACCAGCAAGCATGTCTCAGTTTCAACTGCTTTGATGCGCTGCACAACCTGGGAAAGGGGGAAGAAGAAAGCATCAGAAAGGCCCTCAAAAAGAGTGGAATAAATGGGAAAAATCTCCTTTATAGCAGAGCACAGTCATTTCAGCTGACGTTAAAAAGGCCGGGGGGAAACTGCAGCGGTTTGTTCATTTGGCTGGGAAAGCAACTGGAGTGAGCTCCTCAGAGGAGGCCAGTCTGGCCCTAGCCTCGATCAGGGAGAACCCTTGAATCAACTGCAGTTCCTGGATTCACACACTGCTCTCAGTCTGGAGTTTCTCATTATCCCTTACTAGGACTAGGAAGATTTCCCAACTGCAAGAAGGTGTTCCGGGGTACAAACAGAGGACTCCATGAAGCCCGCGTGTTTTTTCCTAGGTTTCGAGATTTGGCACACCATCCCACAAAAAGAAAAAATACCCAGCCCTATAGGCATGTCTCAGCGCCATCCATCCTGCCTCATGACCCTGCTCTGTGCAGTCA
Organism: Acrochordus granulatus; assembly: GCA_032468055.1. NCBI lineage: Eukaryota > Metazoa > Chordata > Lepidosauria > Squamata > Acrochordidae > Acrochordus > Acrochordus granulatus. Next base: position 36,991 of record JANHZU010005753.1, on the reverse strand, counting down.
CCCTGTCCTCAGCCTGGTTGGCACATCACAAGCCGGGGAGGATGCAGACCAATTGCCAGGCATCGCGTGAGCCGATGCTCCAAACATTTCCATTTCTGCCCTGAAGACAAAGTCCTGGACCCAACCCCTGTGGGTGAGAAACTGAGAGCCGCGCCAGGGGGCTACTCTGCCCAGAGGCTGGGGAGAAGCGGCCGCTTCAACGCACACCCGAGGCCTCCAAGGGCTGCCACCCGTAGCTTGAGAGAAAAGCAGCAGCTCAGGCAGCCAAGAACCCTCTGCTGTCTCTGTTTCGTTCGCAGGCGCCTTTCCACACCCCGAGGACTGGTCAGGCCTTTGCGACACGCTCCCTCAGCCGCTATGCAGGGAGTCCGGAGGGCTCTACGCTGATCGCCTCTTCCCTCTGCACCTCGGAGAGGGTCTCTCTGAGAAGCGAAACTCTTTTTCAGCAGGTATTTGATAAGCTGCTCCGGAGCATCTCAAAGAGCAAACTGATGAGAAAACGCTTTGATAAACTTGAGCAGCATCACGTCAGAGGCGGAAGGCGTCTCCGGATCAGGGCTGTATTTCTGGACTCCTCACACCTAAGCCAACAAAGCTTTTTCAAAGGCTTTCTGTTGTGCGCACAGATAGCTTTGGATCATCGTCAGTATGACACAGGGCCAGATGGAGAAAAGCATCGGGCTGGATGAAACAGAATGAGGTGCCGCTGAGCACCGGGAAGGCCTTTGCCCCGCTCCGCCTGGTGTGCCAGTTGCACCTTTCCCAGTTTGGGGTATGTGTGTTCCTTCAGACAATCTCTCACGTCCTGTGTCATCTCACTGCTTCACTTACGACAATGTACTCTACGCGGGGCTGCCCTTGAGGACCACCTGGAAGCCTCAGTTGGTGCAGGTGTGAACTGCTTCCAGGTGTGATTCAAGGTCCTGGTCACCCCCTATCAAGTCCTCCATGGCTCAGGGCCCGACTGCTGGAGGGTCCGCCGGTCTCTGTCCGGCTCATCCGCAAGATCGTTGCACTCCTTCAGTGAAGCCATGCCGTCTCCCGAGACCCCTCCTCAGGAGCAGCGCCTGCCCTCTGGAGCAAGGCGACCCCAACAGACCCTACCCTGAAGACGTGGCTCTTCACCCAGGCGCTCCTTTTAATTCCTGTTGTCTTCTGTTTCCACTTGGTTGGTTGGTTGTCCTGCTGTCTCTCTCCTCCCTTTTGTTTCTTGTTTTCTTGCCTTTTAGATTAGATGAAGGGCTGCGCTCACACGCTGGGATTAAAAGGGGGCCTTTATCCGCCTCAGCTTTC
>JANHZU010005753.1:23432-35598 GCA_032468055.1 Acrochordus granulatus | reverse complement strand
TGCTGATAGTCAAGTCAGTTAGAAATGAGGTTTATGTTACTGCCCCAGAATCTTCTTTCTTTCAAAAGACTGCTTGTCCCCCTCCCTCTCATCCTTCCCTTCCTTTCCTTTCCCTCCCTCTCATCCTTCCTTTCCTTTCCAACTGCCATGGCTTCAAAATCCACCCCCATCCATTACCCTCCTCCTGTGCCAGGCTCTGGTGCAGGTTACCTGAGGGACATTTGCTTTTGTTCCTTAGCAGAACATGAACAGCCTCAAAATTAGCGCTTGGGCAAGATGCCCTGCCGTGTAATACAGAGCTGCTTTGATGCCAGAAAAATACATTCAGATGCTTTTCGAGGTGTTAAGGGCTGCTTTTCTGATTTTCCCCCTGCTTTTGGCAAGTTTCAGGCTGGTGTCCTTTGCCACGCACAGCAGAGCAGCAAAAAAGGTGCTTTTAGATTCCGTGTGTTGCAGCCTGTGAAATGGGCTCCTTGGGCGAGGGATCCTTGTTCCTCTCTTGTTCCTTTCGGAACTCATCCTGGCTCCAATGCATGTCGCAAACATCATGTCGCAGGGGTCTTAGAATGACTGGGAACAGCAAGGACCCAAACTGGGGCTGCTGCATCTTAAAACTACAGCTTAGCAGTGAAAGAGGAGAGACCAAACACTGGCAATTTTGCTGCTATGTCAGGCTGTCATTTTTCATGCCCTGAAAGCAAGCAGATATTTTAATTGATGCTGTGCCCCAAATCTGCATTGGCTTCAAATTTTTGCCACCATTGTTGTGGCTTTTGGGGGAAGATGCTCCAGACTTTATTTTTACTTCCTCTTAGTGGGTTTTTGAGCCACCTTCATTGGTTGGGAAGGATGGAGATTGGAACAGCTGGAGAGAGGATGGTGCAGTAAAAAGCCAAACTGACACTTGCACATGGCTGGGCTATTGAGTCATTTAATACATGCTAAAACATCACCTCCATCCCTCAGACTTTCAATTACATTTTCTCCTTGGTCAGAAGAAATTTCAAAAGCAAATTCTCTTTCATCAGGCTGATTGAAAATTGGCAGAAAAAAATATCTAGGAGCATATTTCTGCATGATGCTAATGGAATGCAGATTATGATTACTCTTTCTATACCCAAAAGAATTATCTTGCCAGGGCTGGATAACTTGCTCTATATTTATTTAGTTATTTAATAACACTTGCACCTTCCCTATTTTCTGAGACGTCAAAAGGGGCACTCCCAGGAGCATCCCCTAATGTTATTCCCCCAACCACAACCCTGGAGAATTGGTTGTGCTGTGAGAGAGTGACCAGCCATATGGAGTTGCTAAGTAAGCTCAAGGAGTGTCTCCACACTCCCAGTTGGACACAGTCATCAGTTTATACTTTATCCGTTCATCAGTTCAAGATTGAACAAACCAGTGATTATGAGAGTGCCTCTGTACAGATGCAGAGAGTTTCCTTTGACTTTAGTAGGGACTTCCAGGAATTTCCAGCTTGTTTGACTTTAGGATCCTCTGGGATCTCCTCTCCATTTCTCTGGTCTTTGTGTGCCTTCCTTGGGATGTAACACTTTGTGTACCATGTAAGGGGTTGCAAAAACCTTTCTCCTCATGTACCTGGCAAGAAGAGAGCACAGAGCACGTGCCAGCTGGATCTTGCAACCAAGCTGTGAAAAAAGCAGGCTGCCCTGGTCCACAAATCCAGGTGGCTTTCCCTCCCAGGGCAGGCAGCCAATGGCAAGATGGAAATTTTCAACCCAGTTTCTCTCTAAGATTAATTAAGAGGTTAATCTTTTCCCACAACTGCTGGAGAAATTCCACTGCAACCAGTTTCAGCCAGACTCCAATACCTGGTTTCTGTTCCTGCTGGCAGCAGAACAGAAACAGATATTTACCTTGCCCCTCCTCCCCCTCCTCCCCACAGTGACATCATTATTCAAAAATACATCCCTGGAATAGTGTACGTAGCAATGACAAGGGTCAGCATTTATTCGCCTAGGACACAGTCCCTGGTGAGCAGAGAAGCCGACTCAGGTGGCATTCACCCTCCTCAGAACTTGGTCCCGACTTGAGTTCCAAAGCGCCAAGCTGGCAGCACCAGAGAGGCTCTTCTGGGTGCGGGCAAAAAGTAAGGGCAGCCCCTCAAAGAGGTCGTGTTGCAGTTGTCCTTGGCTGCATCCGCTGTCCAGAATGGTCTAGGGATTTCCGCCTAGGGCTTGGGGCTGGCCTGGAAGACTCCAAGGTCCCTTCCAGTCCGATGATGGTACGACCTGCATCATCGGGTCTCGTCCGTCTTTCTCCTTCAAATTCCACCTGGGAGGGATGCTAGGGAGTTTGAAATTAATGGGAGGCCGCTGAAACATACCAACTGTAGGGATCGGGGGTCAGTTCATCTGGGATGCACTGTGTGAAGTAGAGGCTGCATTTTTTTTACTGCACTTGCATCTCACTTTCTCTGGGATCCTAAGGCAATAGACTGTATGTGGGGATCTTCCCTACTTACATCCCCAAAGGAGACCTGTTAGTGTGAATTAAAAGAGTGTGATTGGCCCAAAGTTAGCCAGAGGGCCCTACATTGAATACCCACATAAAGTCCAACCCCCGTGACAGTCCAACATCAGCACTTTAACCTCTAAAAACCGCCCTACCTGACGGGATGGTTTTGAAGCTAGAATGAGGCACAGTGTGAGTCTCATGTGCCCTTTCCATCTCCTTACAGGAAATACTTGGCTACTAATGCAAAGAGAGGACTCACTGGAAAAGACCCTGATGCTGGGAAAGATGGAAGGCCAAAGGCGAAGGGACAGCAGAGGATGAGATGGTTAGGTAGCGTAGTCACGTGACGGGCTCCGGGAGGCAGCGCAGGACAGGGAGGCCTGGCCCATGGGGTCGCGAAGAGTCAGGCACGGCTGCGCGACTGAACAACAACAAAACCAGGAGCATCACATCAACAGACTGTTTTAAAAACACATGTAGTGGACGAACAAGGGTGCAAATGTTTGTTATTTTCCTCTGGATTCTGTGTTTCCTTGCAAATGTGACTCTTTGCCGCCATCTCTTGAGCAACAGCAGCCAGTTTAATTCTAAATTCCCTCTGGTCCAATCCATCCCGCACGGAAGAGGAGGGGGCAACTTCCCCGGGAACCCACAGCCTGCAGTGTGTCAAGATTTTGCCTTCGTTTTTTGTGGGTGGATTTAGGAGAGAGGAATGTTCTATAGCACACAAGACACTTCAGCTAGTCCATTCTGCCCTTTGCACATCACCAGAAGCTGGGCTGGTACTGCCCAGGTATGCTGAATGACCCCTCCAACCCATTTAGTTCATGTTTCAGGCACTGTGTGAATGAAGAAGTTAGGCTAATTAAATAAGTAGGCTAAAACGCATGAACATAATTGTTGTGTCTTAGGCTTTTCCAAAACTGAAAAACATGAGGCTTCACTGTATTATATACATGTACTATATACATGTGTTTCAAAACTGAAATACATGCAGTTCACACTGAAGTTCAGTGGAAAACTGCACCACCCATCTTCAGGAAGGAGGGAAGGGAAGGGAAGAATCTCATCAGGTGTGGATGAAATCAACTCCTAGCCTCTCTCGCTGCCGCCCACCTCGAGCATGTTGCTGGGGTTGTAGTTCATTTGTAATCATGGAGCCAGTGTGGTCTAGTGGTTAAGGGATCAGGCCAGAAACTGCAAGACTCCGAGTTCTAATCCTGCCTTAGGCATCAAAGCCAGGTGGGTGATTTGTACCTGTTACTCTGTCTCAGCCCAACTCGCCTCACAGGATTGTTTCTATGGGGAAAAGAGGGGGAGGAAGTGTTAAATATGTTTGCTGCCTGAATAATTTGTAGAAATAATAAAGGCAGTGAATTAATTCATTAATTTCACAAGTGGAGAGCCGGTTTCTAATTTTCTTCTAATCTGGAAGAAAGTTCTGTGAATATTCCTCTGGCTGCATGACTAGATACGGCCAGTAGCGGCGATAGCGCCCTTGCAGTGGGTGGATTTCTTGCCTCCCCCCTGGCTGCAGATCCCCCCCCCCACTTCTTTCTCCCACTTCTTTCTCCCAGCTGGTCAGCTGTTTCTCAGGGAGGCATGGATGGAGAAAGAACATGAGAAACACCTGGGAGATTAATCTTAGGGATTACTGTACTAGCTTGGCTGGCCAAAGGGACTGTTAGGGGCACACAAAGATGTCAGTGCTTGAAATCACAGAAAGACAAGAGTGAGAACGTCAAGCCCAGCTTCCTTCTCAGCATCCCAAGAAATGGGCTTCATCGAAGAGAAGCCGACCCTCCCTTTCAATCTTGGCTTCCACTGTCAAACTTTTCCAGCATCCATGAAGTTTCTCCTAACATTCAGTCTTCCTGCCTGTAACTTAAGTCTGTCATTACAACCAGAGAGGAGGTCTTCTTGCGTGCGACATGCTTTTAAAGATCTGAAGAGCATTACCAATCCCACTTTGTTCCTCTTCCCAAGACACCCAACACCTCTCCTCTCTCCTCTCAAGGCTCAGTTGCTTTATGGCTCTTCTTGGCCCCTGTTTCACTTTCTGTAAATCCTCTCGATTATATCTCCTACGTGATATTAGAGATAGAGAGATATCTATCTCTAGAGAAATAGAGATAGAGAAATAGAGAGAATATTTCAAGTGGATCCTGCCCAGTCTAAGGGGAATATAGAAAACCTCTTACTTCCCTTGATTTGGAAACTATATTTGTAGTAATGCATTTTAAAGTTGTAGTTATATGTCTTGCAGACGCATCACGTTGCAGTAATCTTCAGCATATAGTTGGTGTTGCCAGCAGGGTATGTGTGTATTTTCATATATAACTTTAGACTTGCTCCACTCATGAAAAAATCCTGCGTGATTTGGACATGGGGAGTGATGGGGTTCATGTAGAAATCTTTGAGCAAGAGAAGTAAACACCCAGGCTGGACCTTTATTCCCACCACTGCGAAACTGGCTTCCCCAATGCAGACACATCTGACGAAGAGGCATTTCCTACCATTCCTAAACTGCAACTTCCATGGAAGATCTGGAAGGCCAGAGCAGAAGTTCAGAGGGTAGGTGATTTAAGCCCCTGGAAATGCTCTGGAGACAGTCGGTAAAAGCCAGGCAACACAGTTCATGCCACATTTGGACAGTGAGGAGAATCATGTTTAGCGATTCAGAGTTTTGAAAGGGCAGATGGGCAGGGTAGTGTTCTGGGTCTTTGCAGGCAGCCTCTGAAAGGCAGGGAGGCAGAAACACAGGCAGTTGCTAGCGCAGCAGCCACTGGTTTTGTGAGTGTGGGTTGGCATGGGAAAAGAGGAGGAGGAAGGCGTGTTAAATATGTTTGCTGCCTGAGTAATTTGTAGAAATAATAAAGGCAGGGAATGAATGAATGAATTTCACAACCGGAGAGCCAGTTTCGAATTTTCTTCTCATTTGGAAGAAAGCGTGTGTCTTTATGCAGTGGGCTGGCATTATGGGAACTCGAAAGCTACACATCTGAAGTCATCTTGTCGAAAAAACTGCTTGAATCGTGACTCTTTGGGCTCACAATGGGTTTGCCAACGACTGTTACTGTATTCCAAGAACTTTATCATGTGCACTATTACCAAGCCAATTTGTTTTTGCGGTTAAAGGTACTGGATTGGAAGTGGGGGGATCAGGAGTTCTGGTTCTCCCTCGGGAACAAAAGCCAGTGGGTCGATTCGCCCTGCCTCGTCCCGCTGAAAAGTCGCTCCTGGAAAGCTGCCATGAAAACTGCAGGGCCTTGTTGCTTTCTTGTTAGGGAGTTGGGGTTGATTAAACGGACTCGAAACAATATTGCCTAGCCAGGCCCCTCCGGGCTACATGAGTGCCCTTGATTTCTGCTTCCAAAGTTAAGCCCGTCGAGCGTGACTTTTGCGCTGCCTTAAATGACCAGGCCACCCTGCTCACATTTAAGTAGCTTGCTAAGTCGCACGTGGGGTTCTGTGCCAAATGCTTCGATGAAGCTGAGAGATATTACACCCATGATGTTCCTGGCACCTCTAAAGAATCTGTCTGAATGGTCTACCTCAGACCCCAGAGTCGATGGGACGAGCCCTCCATGACTGTTGCTGTTGTTATTATTTGTAGTGCTATTAATCAGAGGAATATTTATTGCATTATTTTCATATAATACATGTTTGGGGATCGATGAACAATCTGAAATTTCACAGAGAGTCAATGAGGGGATTTAAAATGTTTTTTTATCCCACCGTCTCTATTTTTGTAAATAATTCAAAGCAGTGAACGTATCTAATGCTCCTTTCTCCTCCTTTGTTCCCCACAATCGTGGGGCAGGCTGGGCTGAGAGGGAGTGACTGGCCCAAAGCCATCCAACAGGCTTCATGCCCGAGGCAGGACTGGAACTCGCCGTCTCCTGGTGCCTTCACCGCGAGGGCCAATGTGCTGTCCACCTGTCTATCAACCTAGAGGTGATGGGTTCACCTTGTCACGTTGCCTTGTCCTGTCCCCACGTACAAGGTTCACTTGACTTCGGCCAGCTCTTGGAATCGGGGGAGGGGGACATTTCTCTGTTTTGACACAATGTATCTCTTTCTTTTCCTTTTGTATCTTGTGTGCAGGTCCCGATGTGGGGCAAAACCAGTCACCTACCGCCTCCTGGTGGTCGTATCAGAAAAAAACGCATCTGCTAAGTGAGTTACTCAGTCCCCAAAATATAACTCGGGGATTACCGTGGTTTGTCCAGACCTCTTTTTGAGAAAAGCACCTTGACTCTTCTGATAACTGGACCGTTTCAAGTTGCTTGCCCTGGAGGGCAGAGGGAATGGCCTCGAACGACAGGAAGAAGCACTGCTACCCAGGGCGACGGACCCAAGGAGATGCGTGGCCTCAGGCCGAGGCAGCAGTTTGAGGAGGCGTCTCAGCCAGGCCCTTCCCTGGCTCACAGAAGGGACAGTCTGGGAGAAGGCAGCGCAACCACACTTCCAGGACTCCGTTCCTACAAGTCAAGAATAGAAGTCGCCCTGGCCTATATGGCACTGGTTTCCTTGTCCCGTCTCCCTCGTAGGGATGACACTGACAAATTAATCCGTTTAGGATTTCCTGGATATCAGTGTTTGACTGACAGATCTGTATTTTGTGGAGATAAGGGCAACATTTGCTCTTCTCAGTCAACTGGTTCTTCCCTGTGTCAAGGTTTCCTTGTGCTGATAGCATGGACACATTTCACAGTTTCCAGTGTGGTGGTAGCGGTTTGACTTCACCTTGTGGCTATACAGTATTTGTTTGAATTTTGTGTCTTGCCTACAGCCTGGAATTCCTGATAATCTTCCAAGCTTAGCTTCCAAGCCCAACCAAAGTCAGCCAGATACTGCTGCATTTGAAGTACAATTCCTAAATTTTCAGAAATGGGAGGAGCATTAGTACTTTACCTCTTCTGAAAGAACCTCCGGGCCGGTCAAGAGAAAAATGGTTTGCTGGTCACTGCTGATATTCCAGCAGGCAAGATCAGGGCACCCTCCTGCCTCCCCTCGATGTGAAGTGCTGCCACCCTTCCACATTGCCTGGGGGGCTGCCGGGTGCCAGAAAAGCTGCTGCAGCGCCAAGCAAGGCCTGGAGAGCCCTCTGCTAAGCAAGAGGCCCTTCAGTCTGAATGGCCCTGGAGTTTCTCATCCAGTAATTGACACATCCCAGGGCCCCCTCCAGCTCCCCCTCAGCCAGGGCTGAAGCACCTTAATGCAACCAATTAAGCTGCTCAGATGGGTTTCGTCTCCTCTTCTGCCTGCCCATCTCCCCATTTCCGATGGCGATGGCAGGTTGTTATCTTGGCCTGGCTTACAATAAGGACGATAAGGACGAATGCTTTCCGGACAGGTGAGCAGCACAAACAGGGGCAAATGCCAAGGCCCGGGGCTTGATGGCTCATTTCCAGCAGGTCCATCTGGGCTGACTGTCAAGGGCTATTCATGGCTGGAACTGACGCTTTGCAGGGACTGAGAGTGAGCAGGGTCTGCCCAGCCCTGGCCGATCCCCAGAGAGGGATGGGGATGAGGGCGGTGGGGACTCCAGCCTTCTACATTCCCTTCACCAGGGATGAAGAATGAAATCAGGAGGAATATTTTGCTTTCAGCAGCAAAAGCATCTGCTATGAACCTAGAAAGCCTACAATTTCATCTCAGGTAGAAAGGCAGGGGAAATGAGAAAGGCAAGCCACTTCATACTAACTAAGCCACGGTGTTTTTAAAACATTAACTACAGTTGCTTAGATTGGCATCTCATATTCAGCCATAATCCATAATTTACAAACCTCAATGATTAGGTTCACACAACAGATGAAGCCATCAGAGGGTGGTCTTAGGATATCATGGAATCCATTTATTATGGCTTGGCATGATGTGCAAGGCGGCCCATTATGGCTTGCTCAGCATATCTTACTGGAGAGCTTTCAGTCTGGGGCTGGAGGACAGCCAAGCCAAGAGATGCTCTGGGGGGCTGCAGATGTCGTCAGTATCCTGCTGAGGCGTCTAGTCCCCAGTTTTTCAGAAAGGCAAGTTGTCTAATAGGAGTATCTGCAGGGTTTGCTGTTCTTGACATGTAAAGATGTGTGGACTTCAATGCCCAGCATTCCCCAGCCAGCTATGAATTCTGGGAGGTGAAGTCCACACATCTTCGAGTGGCAAGACTGAGAAACTCTTCATCACTGCCATCTTGCCTTCTCTGACATTCCCTCGTTGAGATGCCCCTTGTGCCAAACTGGAGATGTTATGGGATGGGCAGCGAGCCCAACCACTTCGTGCTTTGGATGACACAAAAGGTGGCTCTGGGCGGTCAGAGCTCATTTGTCCTTTGGGACGTCAAAAAGAATAAGATGGGGGCCAACCAATGCGGTCCTGCCCCTCTTTCCATGGTTGCAGCCACCACCTTGACGTTTTTTCATCCCCCCTCCCTGCAGGATCCCCCAGAGTAATTCCTCTTGCTTCTGAGGGTGAAGCTTGCTTGAATTCATGGAATTTAGGCAGTGCTGCAAACTAGAAATTCCTCTTCTCCAAATCAGAGAAGTCCCAGAGGCTGGGTTCAAATGAAACCACACTAAGCATGCATATGGCCAGCTTAATTCTAGGTTTGCAGACTTCAGTCCAGGCTGCTTTATCAATCAGTGCTTAAATTTTAGCCCATTGTGTCATCCCAACAAATTGTGGTTTATTTGATAGACCACAGTGAAATAAACCATAGTTTAGCCCATGATACAAGTGTAAAGAGACCGTGGGCTCAGAAGGGCCCAGCCAGTCACCTCTGGTTCCTAAATTGGGCCCAACAGAATGGGAAGCCATGTGTGGACATTAATGGGTGGCCTGCAGAGCAACAAGAAGTAGACGCTGCTGTGGGAAAGGCTTGGCACCCTCCAGGCAGAGTCCTTGGATCAAGGCCCTGCTCGCCTTACGGCTGGCAGCATGGATGATGGCTGAGTTCAGAGGCAATTCAGCCCCACAAGAAGGATGTCTCTCCCCAGCAGCGAGAGCCAGCCATCCCTTATTTGAAAAGCTGCCATGATGATGAAGGGCATTCCACAGACTTCTCCTGGCATGGGGAGCCCAGAAGAACAGGTGTTGTGCCTCCTGCAACGGCTGCTTTACCCCAGACCAAAGAAATGAACAGGTGCTACGGCAGACCAGATCGGTGAGCTGGATCTGCCCACCTGCTTCTTCGCGGGGACTCACACATTCACTTCTGCCTTTGCCAAAGACCCTGGCCAGCTCGCTTGGTGCTTCGGGTCCTTTGAGTCTCGGTGCCTGTAACCTCGCGGCACCTGCAGGCACCGATCTTCTTCCCCAGAGCAGGGGGTTCTTCCTCCTAAAATCCAGCCACCGCAGCACAGCTGAGGCTCCCCCAGAGGAGACCTTCCGAGTCGGAAGGCAGAACTCATTTCGCAAGGTGGGGGTGTCAGAGCATTGTGGGGGCTGCGCACATCCCCAGTCTCCAAAGGGAGGCGTTGTGCCTGCTGCAGATGCTTCTCCCGCAGCTGAGACCCCATCTGGGGAGAGGCAGAATGTCTCTTGCCAAGATGTGCCTCTCATTGGCAAATTTATGTTGTAAACTTACTAGTTTTCGTGACCTGCTTGCACTGGCTGTTGTCAATTCACTTTATTAAATCTTTTGTGGCTGCCCAAAGTCTTCTGGAGGGGTGTCCATAATACATTTAAATGAATAAATAAACAGACAACACACTAACTTGAATTAACCCCACTGCCTTCATTGATATATAGGTAGTTCTCAACTTATAACCATTCATTTAATGACCTTTCAAAGTAATGTCAGCCTTGGAAAAAGCGATTTACAACCTGTAATTACGCTTATGAACTTTGCACCATCCCCACAGCCATCCGATCACAATTTGGGCGTTTGGCAACCAGCTCGCATTTATGAGTGACTGCAGCATTCTCCAGTCATGTGATTTGATTTGCAACCTTTTTTTGCAGACTTCTGGCAAAAAATGCCCATCGGGGAAGCTAGATTTATTAAATGACCATGGTGATTCATTTAATGACTGCCATAAAAATTGTCATAAAATTGGGCATGACTAAATTTATGACTGCAACAACTTACGACAGACATCCCAGTTCCAGTTGTGTAAGTTGAGGACTTCCTGTGAATTCACCAGACTGGCTGGTGAACATGAGTGCACTAGCCAGCTGGCCAGCTGCTTCTTAGCCTGGCCTCTTATCTGACTGCATCCATCCATCATGCTGTACCGTGGTTTGTTTAACCACAGCTTCTCATATACAGTAAGCTACAACTGGGGTGGATTTGCACACACACTAAGCCAGAACCTGTGGCTGGTTTTGTAAGACTTCATAAAGCAAAATAATGTTCAGTGCTTTTTAAGTCGAAAAATAACGCAATTTGTAAAAAAGTAACAAATGAATTAAAACAATGTTATAAGTATCTTGTGTAAGCTCAATCATTAACTGCATCTGAACATCACACTAAACCATGATTTGCCTCACTGTGTTTTGCTGAATACACAGCCAGCTGTGTAGAGACTGTAAGTTGAGTATAACACAGCCAGTTTCAGAAGAAGAAGTTCAATGAGAAAATGGCTTGGGAGCTCACGGGCCTCGGGGGTGGGGACAATGATGACTTTAGTGTCTAACATTGTCGTGCTCGTTTTGCCAGAGTGGAAAAACAGTCGGATCCTGAAGATGCTCTTCGCAGAGATCGGAGTTTGGGAGAATGAATTTATTGTCTATTTATTTACATCCTGCCTTTATTTTGTTTATTTATTTAACGCATTTGTATGCTGCCCGTCTTGCGAAGAGCGAGTTATTTTTACGACCCATCGAGGTGGCAAACGTACCTAATACCTTTTCCTCCTCCAGTTTTCCCCACAACCACCACCCTGTGATGTGGGTTGATCTGAGAGAGAACGACCGGCCCAAAGTCACTCGGTTGGCTTTCATGGCTCAGGCAGGACTAGAACTCACCGCCTCCCGGTTGCTAGCCTGGTGCCTCCACCGCTGGCTGCACGGCTCTCTCGAACTCACTTCCAGCCGGAGTTGGCAGGAGTGCCGCTGACCGAGGAACGAAGGCCTGGAAACGGAGCAGAAAGCAAAAGCCTTCGGCGACCGAGCTGTGAGAAAGGGCAGCGAAGCGAAGGGTGGTCCCTCCACCAGCAGTTCCCACGGTCAGCAGTGCAACGTCCCAGGGATGCCCATGGCGCGCATGTGTCTCTGCAGCAGGTGCAAGGTCAGAGCAGCGCTTGAGCAAAGCAAGACTGGAGCAGCGCGAATTCTCACCCGCCCCGTAAACGAGAGCGGGGGCTTGATGAGCAGGACAAAGGAAGCAGTGCAACAACCGCCGCACAAGAGCCGCTCTCCGCAGGGAAACGAGTCGAGGGAGAAGTCCGCCGGCGAAAGTGAGAGGGAGCCAGAAGCAAGGAGCACGTGAGACACTCGCGCCGCTTGTGCTCGGGAATGAGCAAAAACGAGGCTGGGTAACCAGGGGAGGAGGAAGAAGAGGGCCGCTGAAGGGGAGGCAGCCCCCGGTCCTAAGAGCAGAGGGGATTTCTTCTTCCACCAGCTAATTTCTACTGCCAAAAGGACGAAGGGAGGAGCTGTGGAAACCGCTGACTCCTGTTCAGGAGAATAGGGACGGACACGGGAGCCCGCAACTCACAGCCATTAGTTTAGCCATGGTTCTCAG
>JANHZU010005753.1:0-10030 GCA_032468055.1 Acrochordus granulatus | reverse complement strand
TCCCAAGGAGAAGCGTCTTTTGATTTCATGGCTGCAGTCACCATCTGCAGTGATCTTGGAGCCCAAGAAGGTGAAATGCAGTATCACCGGTTTTAAATCATTTGCATTTACAAAGTCTTCGGAAACCAAAACACAGATGAACTCTTGAGCAAATTTCAGTTCTTTTCCCATTTACTGCTTTGTTTTAGCACTTTTGTTGGATTTTTTTTAAAAATCAGAAGATGCGCATGGCACACACGTAAAAAGTGGGCAGGGCTTTCACGGTGTCGCCACCCTGGCCTTTAAAAGCAGAATGCTCCTCTAGGTTTGCACTGGAGGAATTTCAGGTTTGTGTAAAAGTTATTTACGCAAATAAGTTAACATTACAAATTGGAGACCCAGAATGCTAAGTTTATTTTATTTTTCACATTTTTAATTGCCCAACTCTCTCAGAGAGGAGCTCTGGGCAGAGTGCAATAAAATGAAAACTTATGTAAATGTTGCATCCATTTTATATTTGTAAATATATGTGATTCCTGTCTCTGTTTCTTGTTGTTTGTGAAACTCTCGTGACTAATACAGAATTGAACAAATCCAAATATGACAGCATCAAACTTGTTTTCATAGTAGCATTTGGCACCCTGTTCCTCAAGAAGCCAAGCTCATATCTCTCAGACTTTCTTCACGGTAGACTTAAGTTAAGCTATAGGATTTAACCCATTTTCTGCATTCATCCAGTGCATTGAACCATAAGTTAACTTAAAGGCTGGGTTCACACAATAGTGCTAAGCCACAAACAAAGGAAAGAACTAAGATTAATCCTAACCAAGTTTAGCACGTGGTACAAAGGTCAGTACTAGTTTTGTAACCGACCAAGGATTACGTTACAAGAATCTAGAGTAATGGATTGAGTATTTGAGTATTGCAAAGAGGTGAAAGCAGAATGTGGGCTGCCTGCTGGAGACCCACCCCATCAATGGGACAGGGCAGCCCAGCACTCTTTTCACGTGGGGGGCCTTGCACTTTGCATGAGAAGCAGCGGCGATTGTGTAGCGGCAGCAAATAGATGGTCCTAAAACATTCAGGTAGGTCCTAAATTGATGAGGAACCCACCTCATCAGTGGTCCTAAAACACCTACCTGAAAAGCATATCACCCTCAAAAGAGATCCAGCAAAAATGTAAGTTGCACTAATTTGCTCAAACTGCTACGTGGTCACTGCTGTAATGTCAGGTTTTTGGTCGTCTTGGTTTTAATAAGTTATGGAAGCTGTGTATGCTTGGAGGTTACAAGAAATAGGAGAACAAACCTGGATAGTATCCTATCATCTGGTCCATAAATGCAGGCATTTCATGTTTCGAGAATAAGGCTGTGCTTGTAAACATCTTGTCCTCTTATCGACTGTCTCTGAGTTGGACCTCATTACACATCCCTGAAACTGTTTATTCGTTGCTGTTTAGGAGAAGAGAAGCGATTTTTCATGCCGTTTCAACCCATTTCCACAGAAATAGATCCTTTCGCTTTGCTTTTATTCAGATTAAAGCAGCTTTATAAAAGTAGATACAGAACTCTGTTTATAATAAAACTTAAAAATTATCCCAAATGTCTTGGTTGTTAACTCACTAACAAAAACTTGCCCCTGTCAAAACAGTCCTGGTAGGAAAAAAAGAAGAGACACCTTTCCAAACATTCAAGTTGGTTATAATATTGGCAATTCATTTAATGGATTACCTTGACTTTGATCAAGTCCCCGAGAGGATAACTCTCATTTTAGCATACAGGTAGTTTACATTGAATTTTTCTCCTTTAAAATACCAGCCACACACAGTGAATTTCCTTTTCATCTCAGCTTTTGGAGGGAAAGAAAGTTGTGGCATTAGTATAATTATACTGTGATTACATTTAATTGAAAATATTTTTTTAGAACTCAACACAGAAAAATCCAGGGAAGACAGACAAAGACGTCAATAAGGAAGGGGCTCAAATGAGATCCTTTCACTGTCACAGTCAATTAGAGGCAGGTTAAACCTGCCCTTACCTCAGTAGATGCATTTAAATAAACCTGCTGAATGAGAAATATAAAGACGTATATAAAACAAATGCAAACATCCTCCTCTGTTCGCTGAATAAATCAGGGCATATGTGGATTTTCAAAGTTGCCCATCAAATTCATGGTCAAAGAAACTGAATGAATGTTTTCTTTGAACTTCCCTGTCTTTAAATTTCTCAAAGACGGGAGTAGCAGGAGCTTTGAAAAAGACTCTCGGGGAATCCCTCCCAAGACTCAGGAAGCAAAGAAAGCTGCAGGCAGAGGAGAAAGTGTTGTATGACGAGGATCGGGCGCTCAACCCACGCAAACACACCCGCACTCCTTGGCCATCTCTTCAAAGAAGTGCGAGAGCACTGCACTCTCCCACGAGAAGAGAATACCCCCAAAGTGATGCTCTCCTCGGAAATGAATTCTGAACTCCCATTGGTGTCATTTGCAGCCACACCTCTGATGGCTATCCTGGCTGGGAATGATGGGAACTGGAGTGCATGCCTGTGAGTTGGGAAAGACGACCAACAGTGAAGTTTTAAACCCACTGATGCAAATCGACGTGCAATATCGATACCTAATTGACACTCCATTTGCTGCCGTGACTTCCCCAAGCAGCTCTCCTGCCATTGTGCCTTCTTGCTGGTGGAAAGTCTCTTGCTGTAGGACGTTTGCTCCTTTTTTAAAATCCAGTTTTCAGGATTCTATGATTGAAAGGTCAACAGTTAATCCAGCCCAGTCATCGCATTGAAACACGGGGTTCAGAGATGGCCGTGCAACCGCCAAAAAATTCCAGGTGTTCCTAACATGCTGAGAATAGAAAAAGCTCTTGATTAGGCGTCAATAAATGGTTTAGAAAATAAAACATATTTGCGAACTTGGGTGAGTTTTTACCTTGCTCGGGAACTACGTTTTGGGGTCCCCGAGCAGGCCTGGATGGGGAGTCCTGGAGGGCTGCCTCTCCTTCAGACAAGAGGTGGGCGTATCAGAGCACACAATGGCTCAGAAACGGGGAGAGGGGTTATGCCAGAGTCCCGCCAGTAATTCCCACCAATGAATCCAATGGTCCCCAGCACCATTTTGTGTGAACGAAGTAAAACAGCATTTCTGACTGAATGCAAGGAACGAGGGAAAACTGGTTAAGAACGAATGGTTTTAACCCTAGAAAATGCATTCACGTTGGAGCTAAGGAAAAGGGCATGAAAGTGCCACTCCCTCCTTACAAAACTCCTGGGAGAAGCCACCATCAGTCCCCTTGCGATGGGAAATGCCAGTCGGGCAGCCTGCAAGCTGCATGCTGGCACTGTCTTTTTATAGGGATTTTTAATTTATGAAGGGCTAGCCCCATTCAAGCAGCTTTATACTGCTTGCAGCTTAATTCCCTTAATTCCTATATAACTCATGTGCTGCTAGGACGTTAGCCCACTACGTTCTTTTGGTGTGTCAAAGGGAAGGGCTCCAGGTGGCCTCTCTTCAAAGAAGAGGTCTGACTCTGGGAAATCCGGAAAGGTCAGCTGGGTGCTGGCTGCGGTGGTCAAAAGATGGGCTTTGGTCACTAGGACATGCAGAAGCCAAGGGCTTCTTGGAAGGCCCAACGTTCCTATTCTTCACATTGCAAACAACCTTCACCAACTGGTCCCTTGCGGACACGCTGGGATGAACAGTGTCCAGATTTCCTCTTCTCTTTCAGAGGAGAAGCAAACTCTGCATTCCACCATTTTGCCAGTGAGGTTATGGCAACAGACCTTGCCAAATGCTTCTGATAAATATCTCTTTTCAACAGTCATAGTTAGTCAGAGCACCATCACTCTTGTGCTACTCAACTTTTAGGCTACTTTCTGTTATCTTGATTGAAGCCTCAATAGATTGGATTACAGTTCTTTTTTTTTAATAAAAATGCATTGTTTTTCTTCTACAACATAAAAATATACAAAACAAAAGACACACTAACAAAAACTAAATACAATACAAAAAAGTATAGCAATACCAATAACCAACCCCCTGTAATATACTATTCCCAGCTTTTTCTTCCTCAATCAAATCAAAAAAGAAGAGCACATGTTCCCTTCTAATCTACTTAACAGAGATCTAATTAACGTAACATACTTATTCCATAATAAATAAAAGGAAATTAAAACTAACATTGTGTATTATTATTCAATTATTCATAATACACCTTTCCTTTTTATTGCACTCTATTATTTAAATTACCCTTCACTTATCAGTCCTAATTAAATTATTCCATTCCATCTTAACATTTCATCAATACAATATTTCTTCTTAGTCTTTACTCAACAAATCTTTCTACGAAAACACCTTTATTATATGTGTCCAGCAGAAAATCCCAGAATGGCTTCCAAAATAATTGGATTACAATTCTTGATAAATTGCAGCTCAGCATTTCAACCCTGAAGTCTTCCCCTTGGAATTCCTGGATTGCAGAACTCAGCTTTATTTAAGTCAACAAAAATTCTGGGAGAAAAATATATTGAGACTACATCTCCCAGAATTATTTAATGGCTTCGCAAACACCCTGAAATGCTCCAGATGGGAGACAGCCATTTTTTAACAAGTGAATGTTTTGCAAAGGTAAGAATTAAGTGTGCCCTAGTTTGATTCAGAAATACCTCTTCTTTGGTTGTCTAAAATTTGAGTAATGTACTGATCAGATTTTTTTCTTTTTAGTGTATGGTATTTCGAAAACTGTATCAGCACACTAGTCTTTTTCCGTTTTCTTTTTAATCAAAAAGAATGATCAGTACAAGTATCAGTAATATTTGAATGAAGTCTTGTTTGCAGCAAGGTACGCACCTACTTCATCACTGCCAACAGGGCACAAAACTATTAGTACAACAAACAAGTGTTTTGAAGGAACAAAATTTAAGTAAGTCCTAATTTATCTTAATAAATCACATGTGCAAAGATATGGTTAAATAATTTTACACATGTTTTTTATCAACCTGGTCTAAGGTAAAGGTTTTCCCTGCCAGTCGTGGTTGACTCTTGGGAGTGGTGTCCATCTCTGTTTCCAAACTGAAGAGCCAGCATGTCCAAAGATGCTTCTGTGGTCATTTGGCCAGCATGACTATACGCCGAGGTGCATGGATGCTGTTACCTTTCCATGGAAGGTGATACCTATTTATCTATTTGCATTTCAAACTGCTAGGTAGGCAGGAGCTGGGGCAAGGAGCAGGAACTCACCCCGTTACCCAGCAGTTCTTGGGTCTCGAACTTGAGCTGCCGACCTTCCAGCCAACAGACCAGCGTCTTAATTGCTCACGCCACCATGTACCCTTCAGCCTGGTCTAGGTGAATATAATTCTTCATAAAGACTATGTTTTAAATATATTTTTGTAGCTGTCGGAACATCTCAAGTCTTTTCATGTTGGGAAGGTGATCCAGGAAGGCAGCGGGACAGCTTCAGACGCACCCTACCCTTTCCAATTCTCTTCCAAAAGACCCCTCTGCCTTCCCCCAGCCTGCCTCATGCTACGCCATGCAGCAAGTGGGAGCCTTGTTTCCATTCAAACTGTTTACCACAGTTAATCTGGCCTTGACAGAGAGTAAGATTGCTGCCTCTCACAGCTCTCTTTTTTCTCCCTCTTTTTGCATCATTGTTCCCTCTTGCAGCTAGAGGAAGAGCTGTGAAATACTGCTGGGTCCCATTTAAGAAGTAGGGAAATTCACCAACCCCGACTATCACTGCAAGTTGGCACCAGGTTGATGTTTGGGGAGGAAACCAGGGAAGCTTCCAATTGGATCCGTATGATGATGAGCATCACTTGTGCGCAGGAGAGAAAGCAAGCACACTGCTTCATTACGATTGTATATTTCCAATTGCCCAATGTGCAGGATGCATCACTTCAGTTCTTGCGTAGTTCCATAGACAAGTGACACTTAAGATGGGCCATTCCTGTCTGCCACTGCTCTCTCATTCCTCACTAATTGCCTTCTCAAATTGGACTGGTGCTCTTGTGACATGAAAAACAATCACCAAAGTATTGTTCATCCAGATGGAGGCTAAGGGTGGAGGGAACAGTAATTACAACCACGGCATTCTTCATGGGGTAATTACAGTTAACATCATTAATAACCTCTCCACCCTCCAACTTGTCTTTTTCACTCCAGTTGCCCTTCCCTGAAAGCCACTGAGGGCTGTCTTCTCACTAGCTGAACATCTACATCTACAGACCTCTTTACCCCTGAAACAGATAGGATTTGAGGTTTTGCATTTATTTGAATTGCTAAAACCTCTGGGTCTTCCACAGAGTGACAAGAGCTTCTATTTTGTATTCCTGCCCTCTGTTTTCCTTGCATCTGCCTCAGATGAGCTCAAGAACATCCTTACCATGACTGAAAGGGCTCTAAATCAAAGGAGGTTCTTGGAGGTCAGACTATAGTGAAGCAGTTCTTGAGGTAACTTTGATTAATTGACCAACTGGCAACCAGTAACAGAAAGAATAAGAAAACAGGTTACATTAGAGAGCTAAATGCATTCAAGGAATATCTAGGTACTGCTCAATTATGTGGGAAGACTTTTGAACTGGAAAAGGATGGGCAAAAAGAGAAAACTGCATGCAACTGCTCCCGAGGTTGATTCCTCTCTGCTGGAAGCAAGGGCTCTTTATAAACCCCTCTTTGCTTCCTTCTGAAATCCTCAAAGAGGCACCCACCTTTTCGTGTGTAACAGTCCTACTATGTGCACTGGGTTTGCCTGTGACTTACAAACATTGCTCAGCCACGGAAAAGAAGCAGAGAAGTTCTTCCTGAGAATTTCTCAGAACCTTGGGTTGAAGGCCTATTGTTCTGAACTTTCATCTCTTGCCGGTACAAAGAGTTCTTCTTTCCCAACTCAGGACTCTCCCTGTCATTTGTCTTCATGTTGATCAGAGGCAAAAAGCTTGAGCAAAGAGTCACACCCAAAGACTTTGGTTGGACCCCTGGCTAGGCCTGGTCTGATGCTATGCCCAGGCATCCTTTTTCACTCACAACCTAATAAAGGACCTAAACAGAGCTGCTTAATACAAGGCCAGCATTTCTCACAGCCCAAATGCCATTCAGGTCCCAGAGATCATCTGTCGCTCTTTCAAGTGCATCACATATTCTTCATCCCAGCTGTTCATCTCCATTGTCTTCCTCTCATTCTACTCTCTTTAATTCCAATTTTTTTCTAGTCCATCATCTATTTGTTTCTATTGCATACCCCAAATATCAGAGTTTCTGTTTTTGCTTTTCATCAATGCCTCTGGGGGAGCTCGGTGTTCATTTGGTCCAGGATGGCTCAGTTGATCTTTTGGTGGATGAGGAAAATACACCTTACTGCTTTTAGCACCTAAAATAAATAAACTAAGCAATATTGTAATGGAATCACATCAACATTTCAGATTCAGATTCCGGTACTTTATTGGCCAAGTGTGGTTGGACACACAAGGAATTTGAGTCTGGTACAGCAGCTCTCAGTATACTCACAAGACAACAGTAAATAAAAGAATAACATAAACAAATAAAGTTAGGTGTTCAACAGTAAAATATTTATTCAAAGAGTGCATCCAAAGTATGCAGCCAGTAGAAAGGGAATATTATAAAGTGTAGAATTAGAACCATGATCTATTGATAAGTATATATACACCTTAGACAGAACGTCTGGGTTAAATTAGAATTCTTTGCACTTTGTGTCCTGTCATATAGCATGAATCAAGTATTCAGCTGAATGATGGCACAAGGGACAAAGCTGTTCTTATGTCTGATAGTTCTGGTAACTTTATAGCGCCATCCAGAAAGAAAAGGTCCAAACAAGTTGTGTCCAGGATGAGAGGGGCTTGCAGATATCTTCTCTGCCCTTCTCTTGATCCTCTCAATATACAGGTCTTCCATGGAGGACAGATTAGCTGCAATTATTCTTTCTGCAGTCTTGACTGTTTTTGGAGTCTCGATCTGTCATGCATGGTTGCTGCACCAAACCAGACACTGATAGATGTGTAAAGGCAGTGATTCCTCTGTAGAACTGTATCAGCAGCTCTTGAGGCAGGTTGAACTTCATGAGCTGACGCAGGAAGGCCATCCTCTGTTGTGACTTCTTAATAATGGCGCTAATGATTGCCATCCATTTCAAGTCTTTGGAGGTTGTAGAGCCCAGAAACTTGAAGGACTGTACTGCTGATACCATGTTGCTGAGTATGGTATGAGGGAGTGAAATTGGAGGACTCTTCCTAAATCCACTGACATCTCCACAGTTTTGAGTGTATTCAGCTCTAAGTTGTTTTGATTGCACCACAGGGCCAGCTGTTCAACTTCCCATCTGTATGCAGACTCATTGTCATCTCAAATGAGTCCAATGACTGTTGTGTCATCTGCAGACTTCAGAATGTTGACAGAGGGGTGGAGTCATTGGTGCAGAGGGAAAAAAGTAGTGGAGAGAGCATAAAACTCTGAGGAGCTCCAGTACTAATTGTCCAAATACTGGGTATAACTTTCCTTAGTCTCACCTGTTGCTTCTGTCAGAAAGCTGGTGATCCACTTACAGGTATGGGTAGGTACAGTGAGCTAGGTCAGTTTATAGTTAAGAATGGCTGGGATGATGATGCTGTGTTGTATTGAACATCACTTGCATTATATCCTGCAATATATTGACTCCACAAGGACCTATGCATGAGTTCTTTTTGTGGACATCAGCTCTGCATTTAATATTATCAAATGCATTTGCAAGCTTTTGATAGACATGCACATGTCTTTGGAAAAACTGATGGATGATGTAAGGTTCATCCAAGTCGGCTGAAGCAGCTTCAGACAGTTTTGCAGTTTTAATTTTCTGCCTGTAGGTGGTGAAGAGGTTTGCCATACAGTGGTCAGAGTGCCCTCTATTGATGAACAAAGCGATAAGCTCCTTTAATTGTAATATATTAATGATCCAGTACATTTTTGTCTCTAGTGGGGCAGCTGACATACTGTCTATATCTAGGCAGATCATGGGTTTGTAACATTTGCTGTATTAAAATCTCCTAAGATAATAAATAAAGAGTCAGGATATTTTTGTTCTGTGTGAATTATAAGATCAGCTAAGTTCTGGAGTGCCCCAGTAATAGAAGCCTGTGTGGGAATATAGACTCCAATCAGAATGAAGGAGGCAAACTCCAGTGGAGAATAGTATGGTTTGCAGTTGATTAATACTGCTCCTAAGTCCATGTTGCAAATTTTCTCTAGCATAGTAATATCTCTGCACCACAAAAAAACAGATATCCTCTTTTTCCCCAGATGTTTCAGTTACCCATTTGCTTTGTAAATCTGAAAACCTGGAATCTGTATTGCTATTTTCAAAACAGTCATATTGAGCCAAGTTTCTGTAAAGCAAAGTGCTGTAGAGTTTGCAAAATCAGTGTCTGCCTGATTTATGAGTTCAAATTTGCGAGGTGAATAGGTGGGAGTGATGCACAAAATCTTCTTCTTCTCAGCTTTACTAGGGCACCCCTGTTTTCCTTTCCTCCTCTTTGTCCTTCTACATGCATACTTCCCCTTTCTCTTACTCCAGCTGCTGCAAAGGGCTGCTGTTCCCCTGATCAAAATTTCCACATAACTGCTCATCTCTCCTTCAAAAACAGGAGGATTAGGAGTAAAAACACTCTTAGGAAGTCATCCAGTGTCCAGGAGTTCTTCTTTGTACTTATATTTTTAAGGGGAGCTTCAGCTAAAAGTCACTCTGATGCACGCATGTGCCATGCCACCAATTCACCCCGAGAAAAAACATATCTGCCAACCAGTCAAAATAAACTAGAATCAGAATAATTTTTACAGCTGGTTAAAAATCATTCCAGAATTGTGTGAGAACGTTGAAATTTTAAATGCAAAATCATGGGGTGAATTCATCAAAATTTCATGAGAATTAGTGATCCTGTGCAATTTTTGGTGTTTGTAAGAGGTAATTGCATTTTAATATCTATTTCTGTAAAGGCATCTACAGTTAAAGAGGTGTGCAAATCCTTTCACTAACCATAATGATGCTTATTTGGCTTGACACTTC
>JANHZU010005752.1:0-10209 GCA_032468055.1 Acrochordus granulatus | reverse complement strand
GAAGCTGAAGCTCAAATACTTTGGCCACATAATGTGAAGAGAGGACTCATTAGAAAAGACTGTGATGCTGGGAAAGACTGAAGGCAAAAGGAGGAGGGGACGACAGAGGGTGTGATAGTTGGATAGCAAAGCCAGTGTGATGGGCATGGGTGGACTCCAGGAGGCAGTTCAGGACAGGGAGGCCTGGCATGCTGCAGTCCATGGGGTCATGAAGACATGACTGTGCGACTGAACAACAGTTGCCAAAATGATTCACTGGAACATCTCTAAAAATTATTGTGTGCCAGTAATGAAAAGTTGGTGAGAACCTATAGTTGAAAAAGTAGTTGAAAATGAGCAAGTTAATAGCAAGATAACCTAAGTGTAATAAATATACAATGTAATAGAATTTTTTTCATTAGTATATTGACCACTGTCATCATCCATACATATATAATCCTGACTCACCAAAAAGGGTATTTGTAATAAGAACCAAAATTATTTGTTTTAAATGTGTGCCTGTAGAGGCGTGGAGATGACAAAATCTTCTGTGAGAGTTTTGAAACTCTGTATAATAATATAGCTCCAAGCTCAGTTGGACAAGCAATCAAGATCTCTTCTTGATTTTGAATATCTCAAATATAAAAGGGTGTGCCCTTTCTTTCCCAGGCTTCAAAGGAAGAAAGAAAGCTCTCATAAGATTGGAAAACTGTAACATAAAGAATTAAAGCCTCTATGATAGAAAAGTTGCTGTTTCATTCATTTTATTTTGTCCTGCTATAATATCAGTCATTTTCATTTTGGTTACACTTCAAGAATTTGATTAAACGGCAAAAAGAAGTAAGTATACACTTTATGCATCAGTAGTTCTATCATGCTGTGATCATTTATTAGAAAAAGTGTTTCCAAAACAAAAGCAAAAAAAGTGTTTCCAAAACAAAAGCAAAAAAAATTGCATTATGTAATCAACATCTCACCCGCTTCTTTCTAATTATACTCACGGCTCTTTGCAAACCCCAATTTAATTTATTCATGAATATATTCTTACCTTCACCTACAACCCCAAGGATCTCAAATTTATTCATCACATTACCAATACTAGGAATCTTCATGAAGACAAATTCCTCATGGAACACCAGTTGTACAACATGGCACAGAGAAGACCAGAATATTTGTAGAAGTGAAGTTTATAATGGTAGGTTTTAGCACATTTATGTTCCAAGCTTCTAAAGAGCTTCCTGTAAAGAAAATAAACATATAATTGATATGAACTTCATTAATTATAACTGAAATGAGCTAATTTAACAAGAATGTACAATACTTGATTTGCAAAAACTCTAATGCAAAAACCATCAAACACAGACTATAATAACAATAAAGATATGATACAATTTATACCAACATTTTCAATACATAATGCATAAACTAGGACAACATTCTTTCATGTGTTAGTTCAAGTTCTGTAGCTGAAAGCCAGAAAAGAATTATCACGCTACATTTTTTTTTCTGTTTTTAGTGAAGTTCTTCATATTTCATTGCTGGCTACCTAGTATTTAATAGCAGCTTGCTTAGTAGAACAGGGAAATGAAGTCCAAACCAGGGTCCAAAAATATTTTAATACTGATACATTACTCTTAAAAAAATATCAAAATATAATCTGCTGCATTTTTTCCTAAAATATGGAGATGTTATTTCTAGGGTGCATTTGTAGGCAACAGCTGAATATTTATTTTATTTTATTTATTTATGTCTACATTTCTATGCCGCCAATCTCTGAAGACTCTTGGTGGCTTACAAATGTTATATAGACATTATACAATTGTAAACCCCACCCCCCTCAGCTGGCCGGCAATGTTCACATCCGGGGCATCCTCCGCGGCTCCTGCTCCGCCCCCAAGACAGGCAAGTCCAGTGCTGACTTGTTGCTCCCGTCGCTGCCGGCCAGCTTTCCCCCAAATGAGTACGTATTCATTTATTTGCATTTTTACATGCTTTCAAACTGCTGGGTGGGCAGGAGCTGGAAGCGAGTGACGGGAGCTCACCCCATCATGTGGTGCTGCGGCTCAAACCGCCAGAGTGCTGGTCATCTCTGGTCGACACAGCTGGCATCATTAAGCCACTGCACCACTGCACCTCCAATAATTATCTCCATAACTTTTATGGTTAAACTGTATATGATACACAGAGTTACTTAACAACTATGATATAATGCATAGAAATAAATGAAATGCAACAAATAAAATCCCCTGCCCCATTATCTCCAGGCAGGAAAGTCACATACCAGAAAATAACTACTTAAATTTTAGTATTTAAGTCAAGGGGTCTTTGGGCAAATGACAACTGAGCATTTTTAAATGATGTCAGATTCTTAATGACTGTGTCATTAGATAACATAAATGTGTACCAACATTTAAAACATGCAGTTCATCTTTACCTAGTACTGACCAATTTTTGATCTTCCTTGACCTTTTCTTCTCTATATCTGCTGTTAATACAAATTATTTCATTTCAGCTTCATTTTTATTCTTATCCACCTCCTATATCTAAATTGCACTCTTGTTGTATTTAAACTGTCCAATAACTACACCCAGAACTGCATTTTTTTTTTGGTCAGGTGTTGACTGGCTGATTGCAATCTCTTCATTGATGGATTGGTAGAAATGTTTCTGATTTGACTGAAATTGGAGATTCTGCCTACAGTGCGTAATTCAAACTTCCTATCTGCTGATCTTGGCTGTTATTTGCTGCTTTATTATTATTGAGAGTAAGCAAATTTGTGTCAATTGAAACACTAACATTTACTTTTCACAGGAACTCAAGGCAGAATACATATTGCTCCTTCTATTTCCCCCTATAGAAGCAGGGCTGTGAAATAGATGGGGCTGAGAGAGAGTGATTGTCTTTAAATCACAAATTAGATTCTGTGGCTGCAGGTGGAACACAATTTGGATGAGAAAAGGTGCTTCATATCAAGGATAGAAGTGCTTCTACCACTTCTTTAACTCGAACATCGCAACAAAAGTTTAAAAAACAGGCATCTGGATTGGATTTTTTAAGTAGAAGACGTTTCACCTTTAATCCAAAAGGCTTTCACCCCAGATCTGTTAATGTTATGAGGATTATACTTGTCTTTTCAGTAGCAGGCCAGGGGTTATTCTCCAAAAAATAAAGCTAGAATTTGATTTTATCTCATCATTAAATGTAATTAATATTACTATGCATTTATTGGATTTATTTTCAGTGTCTGTCACTTAATTATTATAATATGGTGACAAGTACAGTATTGGAGATAAATACTGTAACCAAGGTTTTGAGGTTCTCATAATGCTCTGAATTTTCAGGTTGTCTATCTCTACAGTTTTCAAAAGTGTGTTGTCAGAGTTTACAGGTTAAATGGAGACAACTTGAATATTTAATGTTTCTTGGGGTTTTAATAGCAGTCCAGATATGCTTGTATAAAGAAAACCCTGCTTGCACTGATAGTTCTTATCCAAGGATATCTAAAGGAACAGCTATCCAAAGTTGGAAATAGGAGGTAGAGAAAGCCTCCAATAAATACTCCTGGAAAAATAATATTAATATCAGTTTCTACTGAAAACATAAGATTGTTTTGACTGACTCAGTACATGATATGTATTTTGACAGAGCTCAGTTTATCAGATAGTGAATTGATAGGAACAATATGGATTCTTAGTGTAAATGCTCTGTAGTTTAAGAAAACTTAAACTTATTCCTTCTTATCAGAACTTCTTATTGTTCCCTATGAATAATGGTGCCAAATAGGAACATTTGCTGTCCTACAAATATATTGTTTGGTTTATCAATAAAGTTGAGACACAAATCCAGATGGAATTTTTTTTCACTGTTTTTTATTGACCTCAAAGGTCAAAACAAACAGCCCCATTGACATCTAATAAATGCAATTTTGTAAAAAAAAAGTTTAAAAGTGGGAGATGTGACAAAAATGGGTGAAACTTCATTGTCTACTAATTTGGTGTACAGAGTCTTTTGCCCTTTCTCATCTGCTTCTGAACTCAGTACAAATCAATGGAAATAAAAAATACAAGCCATTCAGTGCTAACACATTGCAATCCAATTGTCTGCCATTAGAAATTGTTTAAAAAATGTTTGTCTTCTACTGAATAAATGGAACATAAACATGGTTAATGATAACCCTATTGTAATGCTGTGAACAACTAAAACTTTACATGCAATAAAATAGCAGTCTGTCCAATTCCCATTATACAGATGTCCACATTTCCCCAAAATTATCACAATAGTTGACACCAACATCCTCATTAGTAAGCTGAGCAACCAAGAATGCAATGGGCATGGAGACTGAATTTCCTTGTCAACAAATAAGACTCCTTCCCTCCAAAAAAACCAAGTATCGTCATTCTGGAAATTAACAGGAATATTGTCTGTGGCATATTTCAGGAACTTGAAATATATCTCGTTGTGACATGATGCCTATAAAACGGCCTGGTTGTAAGATGACATTCTGTTTTTTGTTTTGTTTTTTTGCTGTACATGTTGCATCTCTACTTTGTAACTAAAATGCCCGATTATAATTTTTCACATGATAAATTGGATCCAAACCTCTGGATGGCAAATCCCTTCTTGTGGAGAATGAGGGGAAAAAATGCTCTCAACACCTGCTAATGGAAGAAAAAAAATGATATTTTTCCTCAATTTCCCTAAACCCCTCTCCCACACCTATACTAAAATATTTAGTTTGAGGACTTGGGAAAAAGGGAGACATTTCCCAAAGGAAAGCAAGTAAATAACAAAAAGTATTTTATCTTCATTAAAGGAATATCTCTAGAAATAAAAGGGCAACTTTAGCTTCAACCCCATGTTTGCAATTCTGTAATGTTCTTTCTTTTGCAGGCAACAGCTAAAAATGTTTAATAGTGCTGAATGCAGAAGCAGTTCAGCATAATTTCAGACATAGTACCAATATGTCAGTTAATCACAATGATTTGGGCAAGGCTCATTTACAATATACTAGAAAAGAAATTTGGGAATAAAAGGGAATGCAGGAACTCAAATCAGGCATAATAGAAGCAAAATTGCAGGAGAAAAATTCTTCTCCTCCTCTTCCTCCTTCTCTTTCTCTTCCCCCTTTAATTCAGTCTTGTCTCTTGGCAATTGCCTGGACTAGTGTTTACATCAGATAATGTTAAAAATATTTATTATTTCTTGATTATGTCTTTAGACAGATGGCCCATTACTGGGAGAGATGGGTGAAAGATAACAGGAGAAGGGGGATCAGAAGATAGAAGAGCTTACTCAGCCATGTATTTCTTCCAAAAAGAGAAGGTAATTCAACTAATCCTAATTACTGATAAATCAGAAGCATATGAATTAGAAGGAAATATGCAGTGGAGCACTTAAGCACTTGTACTGAAACTTAACTAAAATGTATTCAAACTGACACCAGACTACCTTTCACATTGCAAAAAACATTAAACAATCTTTCCAAACCAACAGATGAGTGATAAAATGAAAAATAAGATTTATACTCCTTTAAATATGATAAAATTTATACTCCTTTAAATATGATATAAATATGCTCATATGTCATAGGAAAGAGATCTTGATTCAAGCTGAATCACTCAACAGATATGTCCACTGTATACAGAAAGAAAGATGACCAATGTCAGGAATTCTTAAGCATATAAAAGAAAATGACTAATGTCATTCATAATAAAAATGGTATTTAGAATAACCTCCAGTTAAGTCACACAGCTCTATTCCAGGAATGAATTATTAAAAGGATTACTGCACTGGGGATATTCCTTTTGAGAGAGAAGAAAAAGTACAGGAACTCTTGCTTAATTTGTTTTTTGTAATAATAATTTAGAGGGTTTTTTATGAGTATGCAACATGGTTGATTTAATAAAGACAAAGTACAGTATAGTATAGGCAGGTACTATCATCACTTCCCAATACTCAAACACCATCTAGAAAATAATATTGATTGTGGGGATAACAGCATTAATATTTTTAAATAATTTTTATTGAAACTTTGATTACAAGAGTAAAAGCAAATGCAAACTAAACTTAGAGAGAAAAAGAGAGTAAAAATAAAAATTGCAAGGAAAAAGGAAGAAAAGAAAAAAAGTAAGATCAAATGAAAAATTGAAAGAAGTGATTTCTGATCTTCTTCACAGTGAGCATAAACAAACTTAATAACCCCCTATAAAATTACAAACAAATGTCTCTTCTTCCATAACCCATCTCTCATCTATATGCAAATCTATAAATCATCAAATTTTCAGTTCTCAATCAACAATAATTCCATAAAGGGTTACCAGAATTTTATAGAAACTTGTCTTATTTTAACCTTGGTCAAAAAAACCAACTTTATATTCTTACATTTTATTTCTAATAATTTTGATCTTTAATTCATTCAGATGTTATAGGATTTCATCCCACTTTAGTTTTTGTTTTTCTCATCCCAAAGGCTTTTTTTAAGCTTCAGCAAACCTCTGGAAGTCCAATAAAAATTTGCTATCCAGATCATTCCCTTGGTTTATCATTTGTATTTGCACTTTAATTTTTTAAAGATTTAACCAACATTTTTTTTATAGAAAGTCCTCATCCAGATCATTCCCTTGGCTCAACAATTGTATTTCTACTTTAACTGATTTTGTCTTATAATCCACACATTTTTATTGTCCAGTACTTTTAGTTCTAATATTTCTACGTTAAAGAAAATTCTAACACCATTCTTCAAAACTCTCCTGGAGTATTTAAAATGCTATAATATTTTGTGATATTTTGTAAATCCCACTGCTAAGCAAAAACAAAATGCAAGATTTCATTATTTTTACTTTTTCTTTTCTACCTGGAATCAGTCCCCTCAAGTGTCCAATTTCTAATTTTTTAATTATTTCCAAAATTTATTGTAAAAGTCTTAATATTATTATCTGGAACCTTAATTTGTTTATAACTTTTATTTCTTGAATAAAAATCTGATTTAGTTTTTTGCCATTCATTTCCATTTTTAAACATTCTTAAGATTATAATTAATTTTTCTGTTGTTCAAAAATGAAGGTGAAACTTCAAAGATTCGCCTTAATAGCCTTAAGGTAATAAAATAGGTAATTTCTGAAACTAATCAGAAATTTAGGTTAGTGAACAGTATCTTTGAAAAGATTCTGCCACAATGGCTGCTTCCTTTGTCTTATGGCACTCAAATCAGCAGGAGATCATTGTCCTGCAATCTCTTAACAAGGACTAGCCATCAGGAGTATGTTGTTAATTTCTTGTCCTCTTGTCATCTGGAGAGGTTCTGTAGAACTGGTCTACTTGCCAGTTCTTTAGTTTTGTCATGGTCATTATCTTTATTCACTTGGAGGCATGTTAGTTCACCATACTCCCTTGGAAATCCTCTGGGGTAACAGCATTAACATTAAATAAACAACACCTAAGCCATGTTTAATTCAGTGTATTGTGACTCATGAATCTTTCTTGGAAGGACATGATTTGGCTCATGTACCATTTTTGAAATGGTCCTGTGTCTAGTGTTTGTTGCTGTTCAGTGGCACCTAGTACAAGAACACATCTTGTTGGATGCAGTCATTCAGATTGTGTATATCACACCATTTAGGCTTTTAGATTAAATGCTAAAGCATTAACAAAGTCTGGAAACAAGCAGGAACTATATCACTTCAGCAAGATGAGAATTTAAGTTTTGAAATTAAGTCGCCAAAAAGCTTGTAGCAGCATTTGAACCAATACGTATTTCTGAGAGTTCTTTGAATCATTCATTTAGAATTCTTTATAAGTGGCCTAGAAGATAGACAACCAGGAGTTATTCAGAGACAACAAGATTTTTCTAACTCTAATAAAATATTAGAATTTAAAT
Source organism: Acrochordus granulatus (assembly GCA_032468055.1). Classification (NCBI taxonomy): domain Eukaryota; kingdom Metazoa; phylum Chordata; class Lepidosauria; order Squamata; family Acrochordidae; genus Acrochordus; species Acrochordus granulatus. The sequence goes on along the minus strand of JANHZU010005752.1, from coordinate 2,354 downwards.
CAACAGTAAATTGAACATGAATAAGCATAAGTAGTAGTAATTTATGCATAGTGCCTACAGTTAATATAATTAATAAAATTTACAGAGAAAATATGAACCAATATGGCTAATAGCTTAAATTGCTTAAGGAATTAAACCAATCAGTAGAGTACAGCTCTATCAATATCTTTCAATGAAAGACAGACATGGCTAAATGAAATGTCAAATTTCTGAGAGTATAAGTGTCTGGATGCTACACAATGAATACATATAATTGCTGGGAAATTACTGTGGGTAATTTCCAGTTTAATTTTCACCCAGCACATTCCCAGTCAATCAAAGCAAGCATAGATATGACTCAGTTCAGCTAGGAAATAGATAGCTATATGTTAACTTTATTAAATGTTTTATTTAATTAAATATCATCAGATAATTGGCAATATGAGACAAAAGTCAGGAAAAGAAGGGAGAAAGAGAAATGAACACTAGGCAACAGATTAAAAAGAGGCGTTAACTTCAATTGTCCACATTATTTACATCTACCAAAAGACACTGAACTTTCTAGAGCCACTAGAAGTAATTTGCATGGAAGAGGCCATTGATTTCCAGCTTTAATTCTTTTTAATATCTCACTTTCCATTTCTGTTTTGTTGCAGAATAGGGATGGAAAGGAGAACAGGTGATCCTTCATATATTCTTTGCTATAGAAGTAACAATTTTGTGGACGAGGATGATGTATCTAACATTAATGGAGGAACCTACTTGTCTTCAGTCTATATTCTAGCCCTTCTTGTATGCATCTGGTAAAATACTCATTTATTTGTGATTTTTACGGACCTACAGCAATTTACAAATGTTCAAAATCCATAAAATGTTTAGCCATTTCTTCACCATCACCCCTCCCTCTCCCCAAGAAAACAAACCAAACATGAAGCCTGGAAGTGGATGATTCGAGTACTCGAATGGAAATGCTGCTTCTTTCTTTTAAGAATATAAGTTTATGAAGAATTATGAATGAAAAGAATAAAAACAAATGCAAACTATAAAAATAGGAACAATAAAATACAAAAACAAGGAAAAAAGTAAAAAGAAAGAAAAAAGAAACAGTAACTTCTACCTTCATCCCAGAAAATAAAGACAAATTTAATAGCTTAGCACCATCTTTAAATACAATATAATCTCTCTTTCCCCGATAGCTCATCTCTTATAAGTAAAAACAAAATCTGAATGTTTCATCAATCTTTTTTGTCAGCAAAAGTCTAGTAAGAGCAACCAGATATAACTATTTAGCTTTTTTAGCCTGACCAAATAAGCCAACCTTGTACTCCTCCCTGAGTTTTCAAGAATCTTATTTTTAACTCCTTCAAAAAGAATCCCAGAGCTAGTTCACTATTCATCTCTTTTTTAAGCTAAAAAATTTTCAAAACTTTAATAGATTTCTTTTGTATATCCAATAAGTAGAGTTTGCCCCTTTATTTGTCACTTCTAAAAAAATAATTTAAGACTGTAACAGAGCTCTTTTATATAAGAGCAAGAAGAAAAAATTTATCCAGCTAATTTCCTGATTCAATGGTTATATATCTCCTTTAGGGAATAAGTCTTCCATCAGTTCTATTTTGTATGCCTGTTTCTTTCTCTGTATCTTTTAATTGTTATCACATTTAAATCCCCATTCATAATAATTTCAAAATATCCATTTGTTTTCTTCTGTAACTTCATTAAAATATATTCTGCCCATCTTATCAATAAATTTATCTTTCTTATCCAGAAATTTGGCAGATCAATATTCAAAAATGTCTGTTATAAATTTCTGTTCAATTCTTCTCTTTATTCTCTCTCTAGTGTCCAACCTTCAAGGCCCCCTTATAATAAAATGACCCAAAACAATTTCCATTTCCCATAGGAAAAGTTCTTCTAATTAATTCAAAGCTATAATTCCACATCCATCTGGACCCTTAATCATTATTACCTTTCCAAATCCATATTTGAAGCATTCTATTGCTGCATAATCCAAAACAAAATAATAAATTTCCAAAACTTTTAAAATTTTCCTCTAGGAAAATGGGGCTCATTTAATTGATAGAGTAAAACCTGATCTAGAGGGTATTAATTTATTTAGTACAATTTTTAAAAATCCAAAAGTAATTAAGAAATGAACCATAGTTGGGCTTTTTTAAAATACATGTTATTGCTGTTAAATAACAACAGAAAAAGAAAAACAAAACAAAAGGAACAAAATACAAAATTATGTATATTATTAAAAATACACAAATGCTTAAAAATAGTAAAAAAATACAACAGAAAAAAGAAAATATAGAGTATAATGGAATGGAATAATAAACAGTTACAATTCTAAATATAATTATCTAACATAT
>JANHZU010005751.1:76763-90149 GCA_032468055.1 Acrochordus granulatus | reverse complement strand
TTGGATAAAAGGTGAAACGTCTTCTACTTGAAAAATCCAATCCAGATGCCTGTTTTTTAAACTTTTGTTGCGATGTGATTTAACTAGTTACATCTGAATTTGTACAAGAAGAAACCAGAATTGCTGCAGTTACAGCCTCATATTGTTGAAATATATTTTGTTATCACTTCCAGAGTGATCAAATGTGAACAACTTTGTGTGAAAAAAGGCATAACATAGCAGGAATTTTCTCCTGCAAAAGGAACAGTACGTCTGTGTTCTTGGAAAGTTTTCTCTATTTTCAGCAAGGGTTATTTTGCAAGAGAAGTTATTAGCAGAATGTCAGCTCAAACTTTTTTTTCTAGAGATGGTCCCTTATTAAAAAGCCAGTGCTTATTAATTTAAAAGTCAGAAGGTAGAGATGCATTCATAATGCACAGCAACTCTTGGTTCCATTAATCTTGGGACCTTCTTTTCCAATGTTACAATTGCACTTTCATTGAGTTTCAATAATAACCAACATTGTACCGAAAGGCATCATAAACTCATGCCTATTTATTGGGTGGAACCGGGCTTGATGGTTTTAGCCCCCAATATCTAAACAAATTGCTGGGAGTGGTCATCTCTCAACAGAGGGTCAAGTATCATTAATATGTTGATAATGTTCAGATGCATATCTCAATCCCAACTGACCAAGTGATGATGTCAAGGTCTTACAAAGTGCCTGGTGGCTGTTTCAATCTGGATGAGGACAGCCAAGCTTAACCTTGGCAAGACTGTATGGCTGGGGTGCTGGAATATTCAGGTCTGGGGACTCTCCATCTTTATTTCAGAATGAACTAATGAGCAATTTGAGAAGTCTTCCTGGACTCTGAGTTCCTTCTCAAAAAGCAAGTGGCAGCTGTGGCCAGGATGCCCTTCACACAAAACCACTTCTGTGCCAATTACTCCCATTTCTGGAGTAAGAGGCCCTTCTCATAATCACTTATGCCCTGGTCACCTCATGTGTAGATTACTGAAGTCCACTTCATGGCTTTTCTTGAAGATTACTCACAAGCTTCCATTGATCCAGAATGCAGCAGCACAAATGTCATAGGCTTCTATTAGTGACAGTGCAGCTTGTGTATAAGACATATCACATGCGTAAACCATGGCAAACCATAATATTTGTACTGCTGCATTCTGGATCAATGGAAGCTTGATCTTGGAAGCCATTAAGATCTTGTCATCATCAAAGTTTTACATGGTGTTGATATTTGAGAGACTGTCTCCCGCACATTCTGAAGAATAGGATAGATATGACCAGGTCCCATCCATTACCTGTTGGGACCCAGAAGGTGTAACTGTCTTTCATAGTGATTGAAACAGCATTTTCTAAACATCCAAATGGCTACGCTGTTCTCCTTAAATGCTTTGAAGACCTGGCTCTTTACCCAGGCTGGAGTGGAATGCAGACTTCCTATCATTCCTAGTGGAATGAACATTTTCCTTTTCTGTTTGTGCTTGTTATTTTATACCTTTGTTTTTAATTCGGTGGGCCACCCAGAATCACTGAATTGGACAACATTAGAAATGTGAATTTTAAATTGAAAAAAATATTAAGTGGAAGGCAAAGAAAAACATATTGCCAAGTAGCTGTAGAGCTTCATACCTTACAACCAACACTGAGAATTACATCCAGAGAAACCTTTCATCAGTCACTCAACTCCCTTGGTACTTCTGCAAAATTGTTCTAGTGCATAAAGCCCATTTAAAAGCTTTAAAATCCTTGAACATGCCACAACTTTAATCAGCTCCAAAGTGCCAAGCATACGCTTAGCTGAAGCTCTCTGCCTCTTTATTGAAGAAAAATTCTATCTAATTGTAGATAGAATCACTCTCATAATTAGAGAGTACTCAAATCCACTTCAATCCAGCAGTTATGAGATTGCTTCCATTTCCTCCAGATATCCTGCCAAAGTAACCAAGTCCTCTCTCTCATAAACCAAATGATAACAGTGATGGAATGCCAACAAAAGAGATATTATATTCAATTTTCTCTATCTCTAAATATATTTTATTCCCTTTTTATTTCTTCTCCCACCTCTCCCGATATCATTTCTTCATGAAGTTAAAGTCTGCACAGTTCTCCAGGATCAACTTTAGTTCACAGCATTCCTGGTGAGTGGATTAGTCTGAGAGTAGTGGTGTAACCATTAGCAATGTTCTCAAATCTACTTCTTTACTGGATTTATCCAGTTCATCACAGTTCTGTACCATTGTATTGAAAAAAATACAAGAAAATTCATGCAACTTTCTAGTGAAAGCATTTTCTGTGCAATTTTTAAAAAAAACTATTTTAATATGCAATTTTCCTTTTCGGCCGGGAATAGGGTAGAATTGTACTGAGATTCTCTTGCTGACGTGTGTCCACTGTACCTGCGAGTGCTTGGTGTACCCATCTTTGCAAAAACATTACATTTTTCTGTCTTCATGCCAAACTCTCTAGTTTTATTTTTAAGTTGGAAGCTGGGTTGTTTCTAACAATTATGATCATTCTGTATGTTGCAAATGAGTTTGAGGTTAGCCAACATTTTAGTGGTTCATCAGCTCCTCCTTTTCAGTGAACTAAACCAGATTTTCTACAAGCTTGTTGTGGCCTGAAATATTGTCAGATGTAGATCCATTCATATTTGTGTGCAGGTATCCTGAGACCGGGAGTTACTAATTATGCCAAATGATACAGTATAATTGGTCTTCATTTTTAGGAGCATCACAAACAAGGTCCTAATTTCCTACTCTTGCTATTATTGTATAAAGAAAAAAATGAGAATGATTTCTGAAGCATCTTTTGCTGCTTTCTAGTATTCTCATTGGTCTCTGGCTGCATATTTATTCCTTTAAAAATGAAGGAACATGCTGTACATATGGACAGCTGCTAAGAATTCCAGTTTTTAAGCTTTGGTGAAAGATGGTTTGGTTCTTATGACTTTAGCCAATTTAAATGAGGAAATGTAGTCAATAACATCATCACATCCCTCTTTGTAACTGCAGTTTATGTTTTAAAGCAGAGGCTATCTTGGATTCAAAAATCTGGATTCTTCACGACTTGTCAAATTGATTTTCCTAACTCCTTTACCATTTAATTGAAATGGGCCTAGTGCCAGGTCACAAGCAGCAGACAGCTCATTCATGGTTCTTTTATCCTTCCCCATCTTAGAGTCCAGTGCAAAATCAAATTTTAGATATGAACAATCAAGAACAGTAACATATGTGATCCACAGTATTACTCAGTCACAAGAATAACTATGAACTTAAGGGGAATTGATGAGAATTTAGCAGTCTCTCCTCTCTCCCCACTCTCCATTGAAGAAGCTATCTTCTCGGCACCGTACATGCTTAAACAAACCAACTCTTCCTCATCCTCTGAAAAAAATGTTCCAAAGCTGCAGCATGTTAAAATTTTTATTCTCCTCCACTTGCTCCTGAAGTTGGGCCTTCTCTAACAACCAGATCTTATCTAATTTCTTCTTCTTCCTGGATCTTGGATCCTTCCAAATCAATTTATTGATTGATTTCCCATTGGTGAAGTTTGTCAAACTCTTCTCCAGTGAGAATCCTTATTCACTGGCATTCCTAAACTTCCCCTTTTCCCTGTTAGTTGTAGAGAGTGTAACCCCGTCAGGACAGAGGGCTGCAAAAGAGTGTTCTCTTGGGGTAAAGAGAGAAAAGCTAGCCAACTTCATCCCTGATTTCTTTATATCCTTCAGCTGCCAGTCATGGCTGACTCTAGGGGGCAGTGCTCATCTCCATTGCCTAGCCAAACAGCCAGCATTTGTCCAAAGATGCTGTCATGGTCATATGGCTGGCCTGACTATACACCGAGGTGCACGGACACTGTTACCTTCCCACTGAAGGTGGTACCTATTCATCTACTTGCATTTTTACATGCTTTTAAACTGCTAGCTTGGCAGGAGCTAGGCTGACAATGGGAGATCACCCAGTTACGCAGCAGCACTTGGGTCTCAAACTCAAGTTGCTGACCTTCTGGCTAACAAGACCAGAATCTTAACCACTCTCACTTCTCCTGGCAAATTCTTAGCAGTTTGCATTAAACATTAATTGCTTTGATGATGTTTCTAGTGTGACATACTATTTCTAATTTGTAGTAACAGAGGATTAGTGAAAGGGGAACTATATTTATTTATATCCCATTTTTATTATTTTTACATCTAATTCAAGGCAGCGATCATATCTTAACACACCTTCCTTCTCCTAATTTCCCCAAAACAATACCCTGTGATGTGAATTGGGCCAAGAGAGATTAACCAGCCCAAGGTTACCCAGCCAGCTGGCTAAGGCAGGATAAGAACTCATGATCTTCCAGTTTCTAGCCTGTTGCCTTAACCACTAGACCAAACTGGCTATCTGTACAATATCTTCCCCAACCTGCTTTTCCCAAGTTATGGCTGATATAAATATTTATGGTTGCTCTAAGTTTGGCATTCACTTTTAGTGCCAGGACTTACCTTCCTGCCTTGCAACAATAAAAAACTGAGCCCTTGTACACTTGGACTCATTGTATGAGATTCCAATATACATGTGGGATGCATCTCTCTTCACTAGTTCTACCACTTGCAAGTTGCAAAAATCTGGATGGCCACTTTGTGGTTGTTCAGTCGCTAAGTGGTGTCCGACTCTTCACAATACCAGGGACCACAGCATGGCAGGTCTGCCTGTCTTCCACTGCCTCTCGGAGTCTGCCTACCAAGTGACAATGCTAACTAACTACCTCATCCTCTGCCATCCTCTTTTCCTTTTACCTTCAATCTTTCCCAGCACTGCAGTCTTTTCCAATGAGTCTTCTATTTATAGTATGTGGCTGAAGTATTTGAGCTTCAGCTTCACTATCTGTCCTTCTAATGAGCCGTCAGGGTTGATTTCCTGTAGGACTGACTGGTTTGATCTCCTTGCAGTCCAAGGGACTCTCAAGGGTTTTCTCCAGAACCACAGTTCAAAGGCATCAATTCTTCAGCCATCTCTCAGAGCCATACAATACTACTGGGAAAACCATAGACTTGACTATGTGGACCTTTGTCGTCAAGGGGATGTCTCTGCTTCTTACTACACTGTCTAGGTTTGTCATAGCTTTCCTCCCAAGAAGCAAGCGTCTTTTAATTTCATGGTTGCAGTCACCATCTGCAGTGATCTTGGAGCCCAAGAAGATAAAATCTTCCACTGCTTCATTTCCTCCTTTTCTATTTTCCAGGAAGTGATGGGACTGGTTGCCGTGATCTTAGTTTTTTTAATGTTGAGTTTCAAGCCAGCTTTCTCACTCTTCTCTTTCACCCTCATCAAGGGCTCTTTAGTTCCTCTTCGCTTTCTGCCGTTAGACTGGTATTGTCTGCATATCTGAGGTTGTTATTTCTCCTTGCAGTCTTAATTCTTGCTTGTGATTCATTCAGCCCAGCATTTTGCATGATAATGCAAAATGAATAATGATTCATTCAGCCCTGCATATAATTTAATTAAGGAGAGTGATAATATGTAGTCTTGTAGTATCAAAATCTTTCCTAATTTTGAACCAATCCGTTGTTCTGTGTCTGATTCTAACTGTTGCTTCTTGACTTGCATACAGGTTTCTCAGGAGAGAGGTAAGGTGAACTGGTACTTCCATCTCTTTAAGAATTTGCCACAGTTTGATGTGATCCATACAATCAAAAGCTGTAGCATAGTCAATGAAGCAGAAGCAAGTGTTTTTCTGGAACTTCTTTGTTTTCTCCATGATCCAGTGAATGTTAGCAATTTGATCTCTCGTTCATCTGCTTCTTTGAACACAGCTTGTACTTCTGGTAGTTCTTGGTTCATGTACTGCTGAAGCCTAGGGTGTAGTATTTTGAGGATAACTTTGCTAGTATATGAAATGAGTGCAATTGTATGGTAGTTTGAACATTCCTCGGCATTGCCCTTCTTTGGAATTGGAACAAAAGACTGACCTTTTCCAATCCTGTGGCCAATGTTGAGTTTGCCAAATTTGCTGGCATATCAAATGCAGCACTTTAACAGCATCATCTTTTAGTATTTAAATAGTTCAGCTGGAATACTGTCGCCTCCACTAGGCTTCATTGTTAGTAATGTTTCCTAACAACCACTTCACTTCACACTCCAGGATGTCCAGCTCTAGGTCAGTGATCATATCATCATGGTTATCAGGAACATTTAGATCTCCCTTGTATAGGTCTTCTGTGTATTCTTGCCACCTCTTCTCAATCTCTCCTACTTCTGTTAGGTTCCTACCATTTTTGGCCTTTATCATGCCCATTTTTGCATGACAGTTTCCCATGATATCTCCAGTTTTCTTGAAGAGATCTCCAGTCTTTCCCAGTCTATTGTTTTCCTCTATTTCTTTGCACTGTTCATTTTAGAAAGCATTCTTATCTCTCCTTTCTATTCTCTGGAAATCTGCATTCAGTTGGTGTATCATTTCCCTTCTCCCTTGCTTTTCACGTTCCTTTTTCCTCAGCTATTTGTCAGGTAGCCGCATTGCTTTTTTGCATTTATTTTCTTTGGGATGGTTTTAGTAGCTACTTCCTATACAGTGTTATGCATCTCTGTCCATAGTTTTTCAGGCACTCTGCCAACCAGATCTGATCCCTTAAATCTTTTCCTTACCTCCATAAGGGATATAGAGGTCATATCTGAATGGCCTACTGGTTTTCCTTACTTTTGTCAATTTAAGTCTGAAGTTTACAATAAGAAGCTCATGATCTGAGCTACAGTCAGCTCCAGGTCTTGTTTTTATTAACTGTGTAGAGCCTCTGCATCTTTGGCTGCAAAGAATAGGATCAATCTGATTGCAGTATTAACCATCTGGTGATATCCATGTGTAGAGTCGTCTCTTGGGTTTTTGGAAAAGAGTGTTTTCTATGACCAGCATGTTCTCTTGACAAAAGTCTGTTAGTCTTTGCCTTGCTTCATTTTGTACTCCAATGCTTGTTATTATCTGGTTATCTTTTAACTTCCTACTTTAGCATTCCAATCCCCTATAATGAGAAGGACTTTTTTGATGTTAGTTCTACAAGGTGTTAAGGCCTTCATTCTCTTCAGCATGACTGGTTGGGTCATAGATTTGGATTACTGTGATGTTGAATGGATTGCCTTGGATTCAAACTGAGATCATTCTGTCATTTTTGAGTGTACCCCAGTACTGTTTTTCTCACTCTTTTATTGACTATGATGGCTACTCCATTTCTTCTAAGGGATTCTTGCCCATGGCGGTAGATATATGGTCATCTAAATTAAATTCGCCCATTCCCATCCATTTCAGTTCACTGATTCCCAAGATGTCTATGTTCAGTGTTGCCATCTCATATTTGACCAACTCCAGCTTACCTTGATTTATAGCTCTTTCATTCCAGGTTTCTTTGCAATATTGTTCTTTATAACATTGGACTTTCCTTTCACCACCAAACACAACTGCAGCTGGGCATCCTTTTGGCTTTGGCCCAGCCACTTCATTCTTTCTGGAGGTACTTGTAATCACCCTCCGCTCTTCCCCAGTAGCATAATGGACACCTTCTGACCTGAGGGGCTCATCTTCCAGCATCATATTTTTTACCCTTTTGATACTGTCCATGGGGTTTTCTTGGCAAGGATACTGGAGGGACTACCATTTCTTTCTCTTGTGATCATGTTTTGTCTGAACTCTGTACTATGACGTGTCCATCTGTGGTGGCCCTGCATAGTTCATAGTTTGAATTACACATGGCCACTAGACCTCAACAAAGATGTACAGATAACTCTATGATCCCATCTAGTAGTCATCCAAATTTTGCACACAGTTCTTGTAGCCCTACTTAAATTCCATAGAATCATCACATTTGATTGAAAAGAATGTCCTCTCCCTAACTTTGTCCTTTCCTCAAGTAATTCTTAGATCAAGTAATTGGACAAATCAGAGGTAATTTATTTTTATTCAAGATAGCTTCAATACCTTCTGAATCTAGATAGAATAAAAATATTATCATGCTCCTTCCTGATTGCTCCTTTTCTTTCTGCTGCTTTTTACCATTCCTGTAATATCTATACATACAAACATACAACAGAAAGGCATGCTCCATTTTGGAAAATTATTTAAGCCTTTTAAACTACTAGTTCAGGAAGTACTACATTATCCAAAATGATATAAATACGACTATCAAGTGATTTCATGAATAACCAGCCACATGCTGGTTATTCATGCAAGTAAAATAAATGATTACAGATAAACACAATTCTCTTCACTGTTGGCTTGCATTTGACCTACAGTTTGGTTTAAATTAAAGGTCTTTAAGATTAAAGCAAATAACTAAATGGAAAAATATGGCCTGTTTTGAAGTATGTGCAAATCAAATTTGAGTGATAATTAACAGCAGATAATTGAAGTCTAATGTTTATTTGCACATACATTAGTACCAGAGAATTGCTTAGCTACAAGCTACAAATGCAACACATGGAAAAAAGCTGAACTGAGCAGCTAGAACATATTGTATGTTTTTGGCTCATGAGTAACTACATGCTCTAGTTTTTTAAAACATTTTTCCTATCTTATTAGTTTGATCTGAATCATGATATGTGTGCCTATAATTTTTCTTCCATGAAGCAAACAGTTTTTTCAATCAAACTAGCAGGAAGAAGAAATATGCAGCTGCATTTTTAAAGTTGGGAGATTGGCTTTTAATCTTCCAACAGATGGAACAACTTGGTCAAAAAAGGTACAAATCAGACTTTGTAATTTGAACCAAACATGATCATCTCAAGCCCTACTTTATGAAATTAAGCATTCCTTATTATGTGTCACAGAAGGTTATCCCATCTTAAGCTTTGTTTGGTGCAAAATCTTCATAAGAATGCGATGAATAATCCAGAATGTTAAGCGCAGAAGCATGTAAGAATGTAAGCGCAGAAGCAAGAACACCATCCTGTTCAACCTAAATCTACCCTCAGATTTAGATATGATATTTAAAGGACAAAAGGATCCACTTACCTGAACTAATTTCACAAGAATCCAGGCTAGTTTAGCTAAGAATACTCACAGCATATGAAATATAACAAAATACAATACAGAACCACAATACCCATGTGGCATTGTAGACAAAAGTGTTGGAAATAGAAGGGGAGGGGGGTTACAGAGTTGTTCATTTTCTGGATCGCTTTGGTTCAATCACTGTCTTTTATGTTAACCACTTTTTCAGATTGTTATAAAAATAAGATGAAGAATGAACTAAATCAGTAGTACACACCTACATTACTTTTGATCCTTCCATTCTTATTCACCACATGGCTGGAGCATCAAGTTCAGTGTCGGGATATTCTTACCAAGAAGAAAATGTCTTTGAAAATCTTATGAGACTTGCTTGTAAGATCACTTGCATATCACCATTGTTTCCATTGCTCAATACCTTAGAAGCAATTTGCTGTCAGTGCCTGATCATCTTCACATTCACTGATGTTGAAATATAGAGAACAGAACTACAGAAAACGAGGTAGGAAAAAGGAGCTAGGAGGCAGACAATGGACAACAGACCTCCAACTAATTCTGCAGAATTGCAGTGTTGCAGGAAAAAAGACAGCTTTGCTAAAAATAAACATCAAGTTCAGTGTCGGGATATTCTTATGTCGTTACAAAACTAGCAATACAATTGATCTCTGAGAAATAAGATTTAGAAACATTCAGTTGCTAATTTTAAACTGTCATAAATATCTATCTGGAAGTATCTAAGTCAACCATTTTAGACTGTGTGAGCAGGATAATCTGCCGAGATAGTTTTCTACTCTATGTGTTATGTATCTGCAGAACAACCTTATGAGGTATGACATACTGAACATTGTTCACTGTCATATGGCCAAATTCACAGGCTCACTTCCATGCCTATTCATCTAATTTCTAAGCTATGTTGATTAAAGTTCTCCTGAAGCTAATTAAGTTATCCAAAAAAACTATCCAGAGATAAGCTGCAACTGCAGCTACAATTTTTTAAAATTGGAAATATGGTACAATTAATATATGACTGTATTTTCTGGAACAGGTTATAATTCCTGTTCTTTTAGTAAAAGCTTCCTTTCACAATAGGTTAGATACCAAATTGCAATGTAAGACACCTATTTTGGACAACTTTAATAGAAAAAAATCTCATTTAAAATTAATTCTAGAAGAAATGTGACAATGCTAACACCTTTGAAAATACCCACACAAAAACGCACACCAATTCTCTCTCATTCAAAACTTCAAAATAAGCAGTTTGGTAAAAATATAATCTATAGACCTTCTAAAAGATAAATCAGTTCCTTCCTCTAGTACAAAGATAGAAACTTTTCAAATCTATAGCAATTACTGATGGGTAATTCATTTTGCACTTAAAAAGCAAAGACTATTTGTAATTCCTTCTAATAAAGGATATTGTACCTTAGTTAATGTAGATGTTCAATTAATATAAATCTTATTTCTTTGTCATGAAATGTAATAAAGAGCAACAAATATTTTCCTCTGTGATGAGCACTCAAGGGCAAAAGAAAATTGGTCATTTGTAGCTATTAGCTCTGAGGTAAGATTAATTTCACATATATCCAGATCCAATTAGAAATCCAGAAAAGTAGGGCAGATATAAATATCTTACTAGAGCCTGACTTGCTGACTGGCTTTGATCCACGATGGCGCTCTATTTAGTCTAAAAATGCCTCTTCTTCATCACCCCAAAACTCAAATCTATTTTCTTCCTACTTTGTTCTTTTATATATATTTTTATTAAGGATTTGAATTTAAATGGTAAAATCTAATATAAAATAAATAAGAGAGAAGAATTGAACTGAATTTTTGTATTGTAAGCCACTGAGAGTCGTTTTGATTTCAGCAGCATATAAATTTAATAAATAAATACAAATAATTAAAAATAAAGAAAGAGTGAAAGAGAGGAAGAAAGAGGAGGAGGAGGAGGCCTAGAAAACAGAAAGAAAAAATAAGAATATAGTAATTAGAAAGAAAAGAAATATGTAAAGAAGTGGTTTCTAACCTTCATCACAACAAATATAAATATTTTTTGTAACTCTTTAGTTCCTCTTAGCTTACAGCCAATGATCTCTTCATTCCATGTCCCATCTCTTATTATAGACAAATCCATAAAGCATCATCTTTTCAGTCCTAATGTCAGCAGAAAATGCATTAAGAATTATCAGAAGTAACCACATGTTTTTTTAACTTTGATCACTCTGATGGAGAACCTAAATTAAAAATCAGACAAGAACTGGCTAGAGAAGGAGAAATTTAAACTGAACTATTTGAAAGAGAAATCTAAACTGAACAAGAAGAATTCTTGTATTCCCAATAAGAAAACGGATTTTAAATTGAATGTGTATACTAATGACAAACATTACTAAGGTGTAGAACTTAGTACTGAAAATGAATATGGAGGGCAAATATGTGACCTAATGGGCAAAAACTGAATATAAAGCTTGATCCGTGGGAGAATATGTGGGGTAAAAGACAAATTTATGCTGAATTACAGTTTGAAAGAATTTTTACAAGATGATGTATCATTGATATTTAACACCTGATAAATTGTCAAAGATGTATAAGGGTGAGTCAAATATATGTTGGAAATGTAAGTAATCTGAAGGCACTTTTTATCATCTCTGGATGGGCAGGTAAGAAAGCTAAGAAATGCTCTGTATATGCGTGTGAGCCTTTGGGTCAGAGCCAACAGAGTCAAGAACTAAGAGCTGATGAATACCCCATCTTCTTCTGAACCTCTCCGGACAAAGAAAGGATGGGAGATTGCCCACCTGAGCAGAGATTTTGTAATTTTATAATTATTTGCTGAGATGAGATATTTATTTCCTGTTTTAGAAGCCATTTTCTATCGTTCTTAGATAATGTTTCATACATTGTCAAGTTTGGTTGTTTTCAATGGTATAACATTGTCAAGTTTGGTTGTTTTCAATGGTTCACACATATTATGTGTGAGGGAAGAATGGTAAGGTCAGAATAATAATCATAAATAAATAAATGAAATGAAATCAGTTCCTCAGTGCCATAACATCTGGTGAGGTGATTATGCTTGGTGAGTTACATTATTTTTTTAAAAATCTGTACTTATTCATGAAATTTAAAGAACCAAAATTCTCAGTAAGAAATACAGATAGTCCTCAACTTATGAATTAATAAAATCAATTGTTAATTGGTATAGTCATTAACTAAGGCATTATTGAGGCACCTGATTTTATGACTTTTTGTAGCAATCATTAAACAAATCACCATGATGGTTAAGCAAGACCTTACATGACTCTGACTTGCAGCCTTCCCTGCTGGGTGTCCCACCGACTTTCCTTGTCAGAGGCCAGACAGGAAGGTTACAAATGGCAGTCATGCGATTGCAGAATGCTGCAGCCATCCCAAATGAGAGCTAGTTGCGAAGTGCTTGGATCACAATTATGCAACCGCAGAGAGTTCGATTAAGCCTATTGATTTCAGTTGCTTCCTTACCAGAATTCTCTCACTATTCTTATGAATAAAAATTATTATGTTAATGTTCTGTACACAAATATTACTGTTTCTAAATAAGCAGAAAGAAATACTTGTCTGCCCAGAGCACAGCTAAATAATGGAATTCAGTGCAAGCTACTGTGCTAATGGCTGTTAAATAGGGTACCTTTAAAAGGGAATTTGGCAGATTTATAGAGGACCAACCTTACTCAGACTTACTATTTCTTGAACCTTAAGTAACTCAGACTTACTATTTCTTGAACCTTAAGCAGCACTATTGTGTTCCACCTATGATTTATCAGCTGGTGGCAGCAAAGGGTTTTGAAAAAGAAAAAAAATTACTTCATTGCACATAAATCAGTTGATTTCTGTGATTTCATGGTCATGCATGTAAGAGATCCTAAATCTAAAAAACTGTAGACAATGAAGACTTATCTGGCCTCTACAGACTTTTCAGTTTTTCTGATGGAAACCAAATTGACTGATCTGAAGTTTTCTTCGGTACGTTAAAAAAAAAGAGCAGGGGATAAGGAAAACCCCAAGTATATAATGATCATACAATAGAGATATTATATTGTTGTCCCAAAGTGAATAAGGTTGCTTTATGCATGTGCATAAATTTCACAGACACACTAGGTTAAGAATACATAGCGTAGAGACAATCAACACACTTTTCTATTATGACTGCTCTGGAAAAATAAAACCAACCTGTGTAAAACCAAGTTACAGTAAAATACATCTCTACAATGTAGACCTATTCGGTGCTATGGCTTAGAACATACAGGTGGAATACGTATGTTCAGGAAGAGTATGAGATTGTATATAATTACCTGGAAATTCTAAAAGTTGAAGTCTAAGACACCTGGCTATACTTTAAGCAAACTTATCCGTGAAAGAGGTAAGTTGTGCTG
>JANHZU010005751.1:24810-37748 GCA_032468055.1 Acrochordus granulatus | reverse complement strand
AAAGGGGAGCAGCCCAGCCGCGCGCGTTTCTCTCGCCAGCCGTTCCATTCCTGCCAGGTGCCCTTTAAGAAGCGGAGAAGACACGCCCACCTCCTCCCGGAGATCACCTCTCGCATCTCAGGCGGGGTCACGGAAAGCGCCAATTGGCCCCGCCCGGAGAGGCGGCGAGCGGAGCCGCCGCGCAGCGAACGAGGAAGATGGAAGCTTCCTCGGCGGAGGGTGGCCTGGGTCCGCTCGCTCCCGGCCTCGCCGCCCTGGTCCCCGACAGGTTGCATCAGCGAGAAGCGGAGCGACGAGAGGAGGCGGAGCGGAGGCGACGCGAACGCGACGCGCAGTCGGTGACGGAGGAGCAGAGCGATTTTTTCACCGCCGCCTTCGCCCGGGAGCGGGAGGCCATCGAGGCGCTGCTGCTGCCGGAGCCGGCCCAACCTCCCGAAGCGGCCGCCGAAGCCGCGTCTGAGGCGGCTCGGCGGCTGCAGGGCCTGCAGCGGCTGCTGACGGATTCTGTGCGCTTCTTGGCTCCGTACGAGGTGCGGCAGGCCCAGGCGGCGCTGAGCCAGCTGCAAGGCGCGCTCGCCGAGAAGCGCCTCCGGCTGAAGCCGAAGAAGCGGTTCGCCTTCACCAAGAAAGCCCTCAGAAAGGAGCCCGCCTCGGTCCCCTCGAAGCCCCCCGCTCAGCAGCCGGGCCAGGCGCCGGCGGCCCCCTCCGCGCCGGGCGACCCGGGGCGCGGCTTCAGCCGGGCCGAGGGGCGCGCCCTCGAGCTCGGCCCAGCCGACCTGCGGCAGCAAGATGTGGTGCTCTCCCAGCTCAGGCGCTGCCGAGTGCAGCTGCGCGGCAACCCCAACACGCTGCTGGTGCGCGACTGCTCCGACTGCGCGGTGCTGTGCGGGCCCGTGTCGACCTCGGCGCGGGTGGACGGGTGCCGCGGCTGCCTCGTGGCCGTCGCCTGCCAGCAGCTCCGCGCGCGCCGCACGACGGAGACGAGCTTCTACTTGCACGTGACCAGCCGCGCGGTGCTGGAGGAGTGCCGCGCCGTGCGCTTCGCGCCCTTCTCCTGGGCGTACGCGGGCGTCGAGGCGGACTTCGAGGCGTCCGGGCTCGACCGGAGCCGGAACAACTGGAACCAGGTGGACGACTTCGAGTGGCCGGCCGCGCTTGAGGCGTCCCCGAACTGGTGCGTGATCCCGCAGGACGAGCGGATCGCGGACTGGGACGGGGCGGCGGCCGACCCGCCCGGAGGGCTGCGGAGCGGCGGCCTGGAGACGGAGGCCTGAGCCGTTCCCGAAGGACGGGGCTGCGCTGAGCGAGGCTCGAGTCTCCCTGTGGAGCCGGTGAGGCCGCCCAACTCTGGTCCCGATGGCTCGTCGCCGCCTCGTTGTGCGCCGTGGTCTCGCACAACGACGTCCTCTCCGGGCTCTTCCTACCGTTCTGCAGCTGCGGCTCAAGACGGCTTTTCGCCCTCCTAGGGGAGAAAACTCGCGAGGCTGAAGAGTTTGCTTTCTGTTACAGTGTTCCCCAGTTAGCAGCTTGCTCACCGCAGTACCGATTAAAGTTACTGTTCATTGAGACGTTTTTATCTCCGTAATATGTTTGTGATATGTGCGGATTCAAAAGATAGTCCTCCCGCAGGGTGATGTGAGTTACTTAAAATTAAGAATGGTTTGAAAATACTGCAGAGTTTTTTTGTCAGCTGTGTACAAAATAAGTTGGAGATGCTAAAATGCGTTTTGAAACCACACATCTTCCCTTGTAAAAATGGTTCAAATTATGTTTTGTACCTGGAGCAAATTCTTTATGAGATGTATCTTCATCTAGTCACACTAAGGCAGAGAACTCTGCGGAACTCATCCTCAAAGCATTTTGAAGGTTATTCAGAAAATCTGTCAGTCGGTGTCAGTTCACTTTTACAAAGCAACATGCGAGTTGTTAAGTTTGCAAAAGTGCTGCTTTCTGATCACAAAGTGTATGTGGTTTTATACTATGCCTGTAAGACTCTGAAGATACATATCTAAACACATCAAAAAGGTATGCAGGCACTGGGTACTATTACCGTAGATAAACACTTTCAGAAGGAGAAAGTTTAGCAGATGCTTAAGTTTTCCACTAAAATTAATAAGATACAAAAGGATAAAATTAGATTATACCAACTGTAAACTTTACATTTTGTATAAAACTATTTATTTTCACAATATGTAAGATTTTATATAATTTTAATGTACATTTCAGAAATATTTCATAATCTCAACATTACAATATTTTTATTTATTTCTATTTTTACAGTAACTTGATTGAAAGACATTTTTCAGTTATTTGGAGAGCCATAGAGTTATTTATTATGAGCAATTTTGTTACTGCATCCGTTACCTTTTCTTAATATTTATACTAAGTTAATTCAGAATTTACAGAATCTGCAACGTATTGCTAGAACCGCCCAAAGCTGCTGCAAGCAGTGCTAAACAATGCACACGAGTGCATATGAAACTCTTGACTCTGAAATATTAAAGCAGTTGCACTATTGATAAGCTTTGTGGGGCTGCTTCAGAAATTGTTCTTAGCTATATCAACACTTATAAAATCAGCCACAAGAGTCTTACAATGTCATGTTTTAAACTTTTAGAAAGAGGTGTGTATGCTCACAAGGTATATTGCCAAGTGCCTCTAACGATAGATTAAACTTCAGTTGCTATACTGTAGATTATGAATTGTCTGCACTTTTTGTGTCCAGTAAGGAAGGTAACTGATATTGTCTTGAGGTTATACAAGTAATCTTCAACTTAGAACCACAATTAAGCCTGGAGATTTGGTTGTAAAACATTGTCGTTAAGCATGGTATCCATGTGACCACCTTGCTCACTGGCACCAGTTCAAACTCCCTTGCAAAATTGAGGAGGCCTTGAGTGGCTCAGTGCTCACCAGCATGCAGAGACGGGCCAAGGAACGGGAGTCGCTGGCAACATGGATGCTCTCCCTACCCTACCATGCTCAGATCCATTTACCTTTCAGTTGCCTCACTCCAGCTTGCATGGGTCCCATTCTCGTGCTAGTTTGGAAGGGTCCTCCAAATTGAGCAATTAGGAGAAGAGGTTTTCCAAACCGTTGTGAGAATGATGTGTGAAAATGATGGGGTTCACTCGCGTTTTCTCCAGAAAGTGTTTCGGAACACTGAGTCTCAGAGCCTTTAGCATCTTCTAACATCCTGCTCCTCTCCAGAGCAGAAAACACTAGCCAAACTGGCGCTCTGAAAGGCTCCACTTCATTAACATTTTTGTCAGATTTGAGCTATGCTCCTTTAGTCCCTCCTCTCCATTTGCAACCTTCCTTGCCAGCTTCCCCAGCAGGCAGAGAAATTGCAAATAGCAATTACATGGTCACAGGGCACTTGGCAACTAGTCGTAAATACAAGCGTGTTGCCAAGCTGGAATGCAGTCATGGGATCGGGGGAGGATGGAGTGACATTTTGCAACACCCAGAAGTGCTTTACAGGCAGTAAAGCATCTGTTCCATGTCCACTGTGACTGCCAACAGTTGTAAGACAAGGATTACCTGCAATTAAGTTTTTTATGAGTTGTGTTTGAAAAATAATCAGTTCTCAATGCTTTTTTAAATATCCCCACTGAAATTTTATTAGAATAAGATTGCAAATTTCACTGGGGAGGTAGGAAGTTGCCCACACCTCAGCGTCCTTGGAAGCTGGATGGGCAACTTGGATGAGCAAAGCCTGGCTGCTGTTATCTTTTAAAAGAAAAGTTATACTTTTGCCAAATGTTTTTTGCCAGTTTCCAACACTGACTTTCCTGTTACCAGCAAAAAATGCCCACTGGGGGGAAAACAGACTTGCTTAATGACCATGGCATTTACTTAATGACCACCACAGAAAAGGTTGTCAAATTGGGTGTAGTCACGTAGTGTCCTGCTTAGCCACTACCATAACTTATGGCCATAATTCTGGGCTCAGTTACGGTTACAAGTTGACGACTACCTATAGTAGTACATAATGTATCAGTGAAAGAAACCTAATGTACATGATAATCGCAAACCTAAAAGGAAGATAGATGAAACTCTTCAAGTTAGGTACAGTTACTCAAGGTTTACTCTTTGTTCTTCCACAGTAGGCCTGGTTATACCACAAATACAGCAAATTCTGGCCAGCCATGGTGGATTAGTGAAGTAATTCAAATTTGTTAATCTATGTGAGTTTCCTTAAAGTTGTGCAAAAAAAAAGCAAGTATACTCTCAGTTTTAGGTTCTGTTTATGAAGACTGAATGATCAAATCTGAATATTAACTTCAGGTTTTTAATCTTGAGGAAAATCTAGATAGGTGTGATCCATTTATGAACAGCTAAGCAAAAGAGACAAGAACTGCCCAGTGGTCATGTAGAGGTTATTATTTGAAGCTGCTTGTATGCTGGGTTATATATCAACTGTTACTAAACTTCAGAAGCTCAATTTTATTATTTCTGAGGTGACTGAAGGGATAAATGACATGATTCCCTAAATAATAGGAAGTTCCTATCAGAATCTCATTACAGAATTTTACTGTATATAATACGCATATATCTGCACACCAACACATTTTGCAACCACAGTGACAATTTACATTTATAAAAGAGGCTTATATTGGATGTTAGAGCCAGACTGGTGTATTGGTTAAGGCAGCAGGCTAGAAAGTGGGGACCATGAAAGGACTACTCCCTCCCACCTTGGGCAGAAGCCAGTCACTTCCTCTCAGCCCTAGGAAGGAGGCAATGGCCAATTGCTTTTGAAAAGCCTTGCCAAGAAACTGCAGGGACTGTTCAGGCTGTCTCCAAGAATCAGATATGATTGAATGGGAGGGAAAAAAGTCTTTATCACCATGATGCCTCTCTTTACTGTTGTCATGACAGCCTTTCTAAAACATGCACAACTGGAAATCTTACAGGTTGCTTGTAAAATAATGTTTTTGCTCCAATTTCCTTACATTTTGAAGGTGAAAAGTTGTGATTGTAGTATTACTTGAGCAAAATCTACATTTGCCACATCTTTTCTTTAATTTTTTAGATAGAATTTAACAGTATAGTACTTGATCAAATAAAAGCGCATAGCCCATCAAAATTATGTCCCTTTGTTATCTTTGGATGTGTAAGTATTCCTCTAAACATAATTTTTATCTTTCTGTGGGAATTTAAAGATAATACAAAACTTATTTTTCAGTAACTCCTTTCACAAATATTAGATCTTTGTTGTTTCATCTTCTCTTTAGTGAATGTTAGGTATACTTAGGTATTTTGCACAGATTTTTAAAGTATCTTGGTGATAACCAGTTCATTATTGCAAAAATAAATACAAGATGAAAAGGTTCACGGGAGAGAGGGTGAGTTTTTTGACAATCTTTGCACAGCTCACATTCAAAAATGAAGCAAGCATGCCCTTAGTACTAATATTCAGTAAGAACTAAACATAGTTGGTGCACAGATCCACAAATGTATAACATTTATTTATATCCCACCATTTGTCTAGCAACATGAAGCAGCATACATAGCACTCCTTCACTCCTTTTTTCCTCCAACAACCCTGTGAGGTCGATGAGACTGTGAGAGGGACTATTCCAAAGCCACTCTGAGTTTCCAGTGATTAAAGATAAACTTAAACCTGGGTCTCCCCGTTGCCTGTACAACACTTTAATTACTACACCACACTGACTCAGCTCTTGCACACAGTGCTGTATTCAGAAGTACCATCAGAATGCCCTACGAACATTTTCAAGCACAATGAAAGACATTTTTGTACCTTAAATAGCAATGATGGAGTTTAGGCTCCCCTTAACAGTGAGACAATTGCACCTCCTGTTTGCATTGTGCAAGAAGTTTTCTTTCTCAGCAAGCCCTGCTCCGTTGTTGGCCTTTTGTCATTAATTCATAAATTGCTCTAATTTGAGCTAAAATGTTTTGGCAGTTTGATATAGCTTCTGTAACGTTATGGTAAAGTTGTCAAAATTAATTCAGTAACTCTTGTTTATAAGTTTAAAATTCTTAGACTGAGAATTATTGAAAGATGACCTAATTCCATCCCCAAAATGCCTAAATCCCAAACATGTTATTCAAGGTGACAAACGGATAAGCAGTAGCCTAGACTGGCTCATGTGTAAGTCAGTATACTAAAAGCAGCTGATAATAGGTTTCATATTAGTTTCTTGGGCGGGAGACTAAGGATGGAGCAACTTTTTATACCTTAGTTTTCAGTTATATCATGTGAAGGCACAAACCCACTGAATAATAAAATGAAAAGATTATTTTCTTGGCTTATGTGTGGACAGAGATTTCTTAAATTGGATTACCCTAATCAGTATTGGACTGACGTAGTAAGATCCAGCTTTAATTATTTGAAATTGAAACAGTTTCTCTTTTGTATAGAAGGGACAACCACAAATAGTTGCACATGTTATTTGCCAATAATCTTTTATTTGTGCAATTTTTTTAAAAAACAAATCTTTGCTGATTTGAAAAATGTGTCTGCAGTTCTTCAGTTTTGGGCTAAGGAAGATGGAAGAACTAAGTAATGTGCCAACTAGAGTGATGCCCCTTTGAATCTTCAAGGCCTGAGTGGTGGCAAAGCTTTCGAACTGTAACCCTCTTCAAAGAAGGGGTGCTTTGGGAGAAGCTTGGTACAACCAGAATTGTGAAAAAAATGGCAGTGATGAAAGTCAAATTCAACCAGAAGAAAAGGGTAAAACTAGCCCAAGGATTATGGCTCATGAATTGGTTTTCAGTGTTTACAGGGATTGCTATTTTTTCTATGGGACTTTTCCTGAAAATTGAACTCAGGAAGCGAAGCGAAATGATGGATAATTCTGAAAGCCACTTTGTGCCCAATTCTTTAATACTGGTAGGTCTGCTTGCCTGTGTGTCCAATGCTCTTGCTGGCAAGATATGCTATGATTCTCTGGATCCTGCTAAATTTGAAAAATGGAAGTGTTTCTTGAAACTCTATCTAGTCATATGTGTAATTTTTAATGTCTTCATTTTTTTTGTTGCTCTTACTTGCTTTCTGATGAGGGGTTCTCTTGACAGTACACTGGCAGATGGGTTAAAAAATAGTATGAAGTTCTATCGTGACACAGATACTCCAGGAAGATGCTTCATGAAGAAGACAATTGATATGCTCCAGATTGAGTTCAAATGCTGTGGAAATAATGGTTACAGAGACTGGTTTGAGATTCAATGGATCAGCAACCGATACTTAGATTTTGGTTCAAAGGAAGTGAAAGAGTAAGTAGTTCAAAGGAATTTAATATTTTGTAAGGTTTTTGCCTTTAAACCTTGGGCTTACACGTAATTCAGATTTTTTTAAACAATATTTCAAATTGCAAAATAAGGTCAGCAAAATAAATTGTAAAGTAAAAATAAATTATTACTTTTATTAAGGAAACAAACATTTCAGCTTCTCAAATATATAACTTAATTGATTTTCTAATTTTCTCCAGGATACTTAGTATTGTTTTGTATGATAACTTTAACAGTGAATTATTTGGGGAGTATTTCACAATTCCTTTCTAATTTATGGCTCATCCATTTTCTGTATTTTTATTTGGCCTTTGTGCCTGCTTTTTCCCTAACCTGAAAAACAAAGTAATGAAATAATATGCTAGGATTCACTAAAAAGCTTGTGCCACTCTCTTTCATTTGATATGGATTGTGCAGGAAAACTTCTTTGTACACTGACATTTATGTTGACTTCTGTTAAAACACTCTATAGCTATTCTTGGCCTTCTCCTCCTGTTGGATAAATGGATTTTTAGAGCTCTACAAATGTACACACGCTCAAATACATAAATTCTTTTGCTTTGAATTTATAAAATTGAATGCACACTTTGTTTTTAAGGATTCAAATTGTTCCTCAGTCTTGAGACTATGGATATGCCAGGTTACTTCTGCTATAGATACGTTTTGAAAGTATCCATACGAGGAAGGGTTTCAGTTTCCCCTCAGTAATTAATTATACCAAGAAGAAATTGCTAGTCTTCAAATGGTTAAGATTTTCAATGTTTTTGATTGTCATGAATAGACAACGTTCACATTTATAAAGTATCTTATGAACTGCATAAGTGGTTTTGGATGCACTGAGTTGAGTCATATTTATGCTTAAATAGATGGGAGATATATAGAATTTCACTGTTAGTTGAAAATAACACTGTAGGCATCTTAGGCAAGTTCATAGTGATTAACACAAATCTCATCAATTCCAATGGCACTCAAATGTGCATATGGATATGTGATAGAGATCCAGTGTTGAAGTTCTGAATTTTATTATATACATAATAGACAATTTTTCATTGAAACATACTTTAACACATTTAAGTCATTGTGTATTGTATGTACATTTTCATATTTCATTCTTTAGTAACTGATTTATTCAAGATTCATGCAGAAAACTTCATTGTTGGTTGTGGTGATTTTTGTCCAAATGTTATAGGTCTTACGGTAGTCCAATTAAATAAATACCAAATTTACTTATATTTTAATATGTCATGCTGAACAAATATTTAAATGGGAACCACTTGATATAAATAACTACATGAAAAAGTACAATGAGATAACCACTATGCTGGTATTATCTGAAGATTTGGGGCTTGAGTTTAATCCATCTACAGGAGGACAGTATGTGAGAAATAAAACAAGATTACATTGTCAGACATATGTATAATACTGTACTATTTTTAAAAATGAAGATAGAATTTCAGCTATAAAAATAGTCTCACTACATATTCAATACCTAGGAATATTATTGTTCATTTTATTTGGGATATGGATACATAAACAAGGCTCATTATTGTCAAAGTACAGAATGTATTTGAATGTCTCAGAGACATTATCCAGTTCTTACTGAAATCAGCAGGAGACTGAGTAGAGATAAGGCTATCTCATTAATGTATAATGCTTTGGAGATTATAAATAGGGTCAGGATTATCTTCAGGAAAATAATCTTTTAATCACTTCCTCAGGTAATGATGATAATAATTTAATATTCAAACAAGCCCCTGCCACATTATACCCCAGACTTAACAATTGTTGATAAGAAAGACAAACAAGTCTGGATAATAGACGTTGTAATAGCTGGAGACAGCAGAATAGAAGAGAAAGAATTGGAGAAAATCACAAAATACAAAAATGTGCAAGGAGAAAAACTATGACAAAAGAAAGCAAGGATAGTACCAATAGCAATAGTTGCCTTGCGTGCAATCCCAAATTGTCAGGAGTATCACTTGAGCAGCATCAGCACTGACAAAATCACCATCAGTCAATTGCAAAAATCATTTTACTTGGAATAGTTTACATACTATGACTGATAAAGGTATTGGTTAACACCATCAGACATCAATATCTGCCTATCTCAGATCCTTGGGAAGGACTCATAGTGGGGAAAAAAATGCCAAATCCAGTCTAAAAATCTGGCTTACTGTGTGACCAACTATAATAATAATTTTATTAAATTTGTATGCCACTCAACTTTCAACCATTCTAAATATCTCACAACAATCAAAGAAATACAATAAAATCAATAAAACAAAAAGCAAGATAAAAGATAACAAGCACAACTAGATGAAGAGCCAAGTAAGAGACATAACAATGATTGCCATGTTCCATTGTGTTAGATGGGCCCTTATCCATCTAACACAAAATTCAAGCAAATGCCCCTTGTAAATGTAATAATTTATCATTAGCTATCCATTTGCTTGATACATCACATATCACACATGGAACATGAAATTATTATGTCTTGCCCAAGAACAATCCCACTTCTCTACTCAGGCAGGTGTTAAGGACAACACTTATGAGATAATTTCACCTTTAGATTCAAATTTGTATCTCATTTTTCAAGGCAATCTGCACGGGGAGCCAATGAACTAAAAATCAGTCTGATTTTATATACATTAATAATGGTATCCAATACTATTCAATTTTGGGTTTTGTAAAGTTATGCAAAGCATAGAAAAAGAATAAAAGGTAATAAGCAAAGAACACCTGAGAAAATAAAAGGAAACTAAATTAGTTTACACCAAAATTATTTAATAATATGTCAATCCTTGTTTCCACCATATCCATACATCTATTCAGACAGTGCTTTTGTTTTTTACAGTTCTCTCTCTTTTTGAGTATTTCATAAGTTCCATCCATTCAACCATAAGACTTCATTGGTCTTTCTATCCACCCATTCACTGTCTGTATAGTTATTTTGTAATTTGATAGTTTATAGTTTGATAGATTCTGTATGATCAAATCACAGTAATTTTTTTATTCAATCCTGATTCATTCATCACCCATTCATTCTTTATGCATTTTCTTCTACAATATTTATCTGCATGTTAAACGACTCCAGAGAGTCTTCTCCCTGTTTTAGAAATTCAAGAAACAACCTTCTCTGTAGCTCTTCTCAGCATCTGGAATTTCCTTCTAACTTAATCATGTCAGTTTCTTTTGAATTTCCTTCCACCAACAGGCAGAGAGATTCTTTATCAAAGAAGCTGACTTGATACAAGATTTAACTGATGAGCTGTTTGCATTTACCCTAATAAATTCTTACATGCACAAAATAACTTCAAACATTTAATGGTATTTTAAATTGAACAAAACTTCTAAACCTGTTAATGTCCTCTATCATAGGGTACAATTGTTAAAGATTTTTCAATAGTAGATGTATCTGAAATAATTGCTCTTCCAATTTTGGACAAAGCTTTGGTAATTTCATCAGACTGGCTAATAATAAATTATATTATAAAATTATCTGATTGTGATACTTTTGGTATTATATATAAGTAATATATATAATATATAAAAGTATTATATATAAAAACAGTTATTAGCACTTCTGTTACAATCTAACAACTACACCCCTGCCTTGTTTACAATGGATAAATATTAAACACTTTTGCTGCCTCATATTTTTTTCTGACAATGTTCTTTCTATTAATTACTTCTACCAAGTCCACCTAGGATCCTGAGAAAGCTCAGAAGTGATGGAAAAATTAGTAATTGAATGAGCAACTGCTAAGACATCCCCATCTATAGACTAGACTTGGGGAATCTCCTGGAAGTGACAATGGGAAATTACTTCCAGATAGTTAGATGTGTCTAAGCAAAAGCATAGACACATCTAACTCACAGGGGAGTTATCTTCCCCAATTACCTGAAATGCAGGACAAATAATTTATAGCTTTTATACCATTCTTTGAAGATTACTGAAGACTATTCTTAAGTCCCTTCCTTTTATAATCTACAATAATTTCATTATTCAACAATGCATACCCATTGCCTTTCATGGGGCTTGCTGCCAATAGAACAGTAAAGGACTACAGCATTAATCCATTATCAATTTTCAGTATATACGTTGTCCAGATTGTTTTCTGATTCCCAGGAAAAGTTTGGTGGGGGGTAGAAGTGGACACCTGCCAGCTGGCCTCTATCTCTAAGTTTTCAAGTTGGAGTTAATTATTAATAGTGTTTGAATATGAATAAAACATTTTTTGAAACAAAATGTTCTTCAATATTTGGGAATTAATGTGATGGGACAGGCAAGTAGCCTTTACCTTCCTTTTGTATTTAATATATAATCAGCATTTTTGCATAATACATTGAGGGCTTTCTTTTAGATTATTATTTAAAAATACACATATGTGAGTTTTATATCCTATCTTTCCTGCAGGAACTCAAGACAGTGTACATAAATCTCCTCCCTTCCATTTTCCCCTACAACACTAACCTTCACACTAACCCTGTGAGACAGGTTGAACTAAGAGAAAGCAATTGGCTCAAAATCATCTCATGAGCTTTGGACCCTGGTCTCCTGGATCCTAGTCCAACAGCTTAATATTGCACCTCCCTTTTAAGACAAATCAGTTCTTCATTAGCATATAAAACAATGTCCCATCTTTTCCTTTGAAGCTTGTTAGTACAACTTAGTACCTCCAAAACCAGAGGACTATTCCCAATCTAGCTTAAGAAACAGAGTAGCAGGTGTTTTAAATAAGAACAATCATGTCCAGATGTTCTGAGGAAAATGCAAATTAATTCACATGCTACAAATGGAACCAGTGGAGTTAATGTTTCCCCATCTTTCTTAGTGGCTATTCTTAAATACACATTTGCTCTCATTCATTTACAGTCGCATTAAAAGTAACGTGGATGGCAAATATCTGGTGGATAGCGTTCCCTTCAGTTGCTGCAATCCAAGTTCTCCACGACCATGCATCCAGTACCAGGTTTCGAATAATTCAGCTCATTACAGTTATGACTACCAAACAGAAGAACTCAATCTATGGACTCGTGGCTGCAGAGAGGCTCTGCTTAATTACTACAGCGGCATAATGACTTCCATGGGAGTGGTTGTCCTCTTTGTCTGGCTTTTTGAGGTAATACAACTGGAAAGCTAATTTCAGTCGATCATTCAGAGTCACAAATAATGAGCACTTCTCTATTAAGAAGTGCATCAATGGCAATTATTATGGCAGTCTATAAATTTAGGCTACTACCTTTAGATTTTTTGAAGGAAAATAGTTTTTAGAAGGAAAACAGAGGTATTCTCCCTCCCCAGCTTAAGCTATGTATACAATATATGAACATCAGGTTTAGCATAATTGCCACATCAAACCCAAGTATTTCTTGCTGTATAACAGGAATGGGGAGGAACTTCCATGTGGTAAAGATGAGATATTATAATGGGGTATAGAATATCTTGTTGACCCTAATCCCCTCTACTCCACAATATTAGGAGTTGTTAAGACTTATGCAGGCCATTCCCTCTCCTTCCATTTTCTTTCCTTCTTTTCTCAGCCAGAATTCACCATATTGCTTTGGTCCCAAGATGAAAGATCCTTGCTGAACTGGATTTTTCTCTTTTGAGAAAAAAATGACAGACTTTGGGATATCTGGGAATTCCCATAGACCCATGCCATCTTTAGGGCCCA
>JANHZU010005750.1:360052-379345 GCA_032468055.1 Acrochordus granulatus | reverse complement strand
TCATGTTGTGAAAGGCTAGTATAATATTCTGATTTCTAGTTAGAACTTTCCTAAATAATACATTAGGCATTTGGGCTTAGAAATCATAATTACTGGTCACTAATATAATCAGTCACTTATGCCTTCATCATCTCTCTATTGGACTATTGCAATGTGCTCTACATGGGGCCACCCTTGAAAAGCATCCGGAGACTGCAGCTGATGATTGTAAGATGCAGCTGCGCGGATGATTATAAGAGCCAGTAGATTGGCTCATGTAACACCTTTATTCTCTGAGCTGCATTGGTTGCCAGTACGCTTCCGGGCACAATTCAAGGTATTGGTTTTGACCTATAAAGCCCTTCATGGCATGGGACCAGGCTATCTGAGGAATTGATACCAATGGGGAATTCCTGTCCCATCAAGTCTGGCAGAAGAGACCAAGGAATTTAGGCTGACGGGATCAAGGAGAAGAGCCTTTTCTGCTGTGGCTCCTCCCCTGCGGAACATCTTGCCCCCAGAGGTGAGGTCTGCCCCCAATCTTACAGCCTTCCGAAAGAGGCTTAAGACCTGGCTCTGCCAACTGGCATGGGGCTCTAATGGGGATTCATCATCGTGGATGGTAGTTCAGTAGTTTCCCCATATATAAATTTATATATCTTTCTAGCTTCTCCCCTTTTGGTCCAGTTGGGTTTTTTGTTTTTAAAGGATTATATTGGTTTTATTATTATTTTATTGTAAGCTGCCAAGAATTGCTTGATTTTGGCGGCATATGCATCTAACAAATGCTTCTAAACATTCAAATGTATTTTATAAATGTATGCATTATAATTGTATACAACATAGTGACTCACAATTCAGCCAAACGTTTTAACATAGTGGGTCCTGGACAAAACTGAACAAGTGGATTGATTTAATAAGCTAAGGTCCCCAGAATTTCTTGGCTGATGGCATCCTTAATATCGCAGTAATTTTGTGTGACACTACCAGTGGTTCCCAAACTCTGCACTGTAGCACCCCAGGAATAGTTAGGACATTTATTAAGTCGTAAAATAAAGTATAGCACCTTTGTGAGCTCCGCAGTCAAATAACAGAAAATATACCAATTGTCCCAATCTGTTCCTCTATGGGGATCTTTACATTATCATCAAAAGCTTTTGAGAACTCTCACCTAAGTCACCCCCAAATCCCAAGATACTGTTTGCTATATCTAATTAATAAAATTAAGAGGCGTGGTGGCACAAGCGGTTAAGAGCTTGGCTTGCCGGCTGGAAGGTTGGTAGCCCGAGTTCAAGCCCCAGCATTGCCATGCAGCAAGGTGAGCTCCTGTTGTTCCGCCTCAGGTCCTGCTCACCTAGCAGTTCAAAAGCATGTAAACGTGAGTAGATAAATAGGCAGGAAAAGTAATAGTGTCAATGTGCCTTTGGTGTCTAGTCATGCCAGCCACATGACCATGGAAGCATCCTCAGACGAACGCTGGCTCTTCAGCTTGGAAATAGAGATGAGCACCACACCCTAGAGTTGGTCATAACTGATAGGGGAACCTTTTACCTTTACAGTAGTAAATTGTAGATTGTAAAAAGTAAATTGTAGGTTCTGGACCCAACTAAATTCTCTGAATTTACTTTTTGCTGTGAGGGTCTTTAATGGAAGCTATTCCTTCAATTCAGTACTCTATACATATTTCCATTATTGTTTTTATATAATAGGAGTTAAAATGAAGGAAAAAATTCATATCTATAAATTAAATGCTGGAATATCTTAAAAAGCAGGATCTCTATTCTAATAAAAGGATTTGTATCCCAGGCATGCTGGCTGGAGAATTCTGGGAATTGAATTCCACATATCTTAAAAGTTGCCAAGATTAAACACTGTTAAACATAACTAGAGATCAATATATGATTTCCAGCTACAACTGAGCTTCCTGGCGAGACCATCTCAAGTATTATGCATTAATTTTCTTTCTGCTTAGCTTGCTATTTTTACTGGTAACTTTTGAAACATGCAAGCAGTATCTGCAAACCTAAGGTTACATCTGTTCCATTGTGATTCCAAACTGTTGGACACAATGTTTGTTTGTTTATATGCTGCCAAAATCAAAATGACTCCCGGCAGCTTACAATACAAAACATAATGAAAACAGAAGTAAAAACAAAATCATTAAAAACAAACCAACTGGGCAGAGCAGGGAGATAAATATATATATATTTATATTTATCTAGTCATGCCAGATAGATAGATAGATAGATAGATAGATAGATGCGGGGAGGTGAATACTAAATCACTAACCACCTCCAAGATGAAGTACCCCATCACAGCCCCATGCCAGCTGGCAGAGCCAGGTCTTAAGGCTCTTACTGAAGGTTGTAAGGGTGGACATGGACCTCACCTCTGGGGGCAAGATATTCCACAAGGCAGGAGCAACAGCTGAAAAAGCTCTTCTAGATCCCGACAGCTGAAAAATAATGTGCAGGACATCCCCATTAGGATGAGGCAGTTCCTCAGATCACCTGGTCCCATGCCATGAAGGGCTTTAAGGTCAAAACCAACACCTTGAATTGCACCTGGAAGCAGACTGGCAACCAATGCAGCCCCTACATCATCTGCACATCTGTATTCTGTACCAGCTGCAATCTCCGGATGCTCTTCAAGGGTAGAGCATGTTGCAGTAATCCAAAGACATGATGACGAGGGCATGAGTGACTGAGTGAAGGTTGCTCTGGTCTAGGAAGGGGCATAACTGGCGCATGACAGCAGTTGTACAAAGGCTCTCTGAGCCATGACTGCCACCTGCTCTTTGAGCAGGAGTCGCGAGTCCAGGAGAACGCCCAGATAGCACACCAGGTCTGTCTGGGGTAGTGCTACCCCATCTAGACTTAAGGTTGCTAAAGTCCCAGAACCGGGTTCCCCAGACACCCAAAGCCACTCAGTCTTGCCAGGTTCAACCGAAGTCTATTGTCCCCCATCCAGACCTGTACAGCCTCCGGACACCGAGTCAGGGCTGAGACGGCATCACCAGGGATGGAGATGTAAATCTGAGTATCATCAGTGTACTGATGGTACCTCATCCCATGGCGACAGATGATCTCACCCAGCGGTTTCATGTAAATGTTAAAAAGGAGACGAGAAAGTACCAAGCCTTGAGGCACACCATAAAGTAGCGGCTGTGGGCTGGACTTCTATCCCCCTATTAACACTGATTGGGACCATCCTTGAAGGAAGGAGCTGAACCAGTGCAAAACGGCAGTGCCCACCCCCAACCCCCACAGCTGACCCAAAAGGATACAATGTTCCTGATAGCACAACTGTTCAGAGCTTTAATCTTGCTCTACTTTCTCAAATCTTTAAACACGTGGCCCATCAAGCACTCTTGTATGGTCCATCATTTTTTAAAAAGTAGTAAATTTAAGCTGTTGCAACCCCTAGCTCCAACAGCTCCACTAGCTGTAAAATTGCTGATCAGCAGCCCAAGTATTTCTTGGTGGCCCGGAAGGATTTTTAGTTTATCAGTGTGGCCCTTTCCCCTCCTCATGTTGTGCAAGCCTGACCTAAATATTTTAGGTATTTTATTTTTCAAATGTATGTGCCCCTCCACCATCCCACACAAAGTGACTCTGAGCAGCTTACAATAAAACCAACTAAACATTATACAAAAGCGGTGGTGAAAGGAAACACATCAGAATATTTTACATGATCATATGCAAGAAAAAACGTGTCTCCTGGTCCGTGTCAGGTGGAACTCTCATCCAGTGGACAGGATTGCAGCATGTGTCTCCTGCTGAACCTGATGCACCGGTAGGTATAATCGGAGAACGGCAGTCCCTCAGTAACGTGGCCCCATACCATCTAGGGCTTCAAAGGACAAGAGCAGTATGCTCTAATTAGTCCCTTGGAGTCTGGTACTGAACGCTGTCTGTAATGGTCGAAATGTTGACACTCTCTGAACCTGGCTGGACTTCTTTTGCTGCTATTCTTGCCTGCTTCCTCTTCCCTATTTGATTAAATCCAAGTACGAGTGATAACAGTGGCAAAAGCATTCTGTGCACTTCGGCATATAGTCATGCTGGCCACATGACCATGGAAGTATCTTCGGACATGCTGGCTCTCCACCCAACTGGCAGGGGAAATCTTTTACTACTGATAAATGACACTCCTTGTGTAGCTGCTTGGCTGCAATCATGATTATAATTCTTCAGCCTTTCCAAATTTGTCATCTTATGAAGAGTTAGGATTGCAAGCTCTTCAAATTTGAGGTAAAGGTAAGGTTACCTTGCCAGTCGTGACTGACTCTAGGGTGCAATGCTCATCTCTGTTTCTAAGCCAAAGAGCAAGTGTTCGAGGATGCTGTCGTGGTCATTTGGCCAGCGTGACTAGACACCATAGGCACATGGACGCTGTTACCTTTCCCATCCTGTTGCACGGCAGCGCTGGGTCTCAGTCTCAGGCCACTGACCTTCCAGCCAACAAGCTGAGCATAAACTGATAAATTTGTTTTGATTATATTTATGTTATGTATAAATAGTGTAACATTTGAGTTATAAAGGTAGTCCTCAATTTTCAACTGTAATTAGGACCAAAAACCAAGTGACACAATTGTAAAGCCAAAAAATCACATGATTGTGCCTACTTATGATAGTAGTACCAGTTGCAGTCATTAATAAATCACACATGGTCATAAAGTGTGACATCAGAAGACCACAATTTCTGACTTCCTGCCAGCTCCCTCACTGACCTTGCTTGTAAGGTGACAGTGAAGGTTGCAAATGGTGATCATGTTATAATTGCAAGTGCCCAAATTGTGATCACTTGACTGCAGGGATGCTGCAATGGCTGCTGCTTCAGGGGTCATCCGTAAGTCTCCTTGTTTAGCATCATTGTAACTTCAAATGGTCACTGAATGACTTGGTTGCTAGGCGAGGACTGCTTATATATTAAAAAGGCAGGATAAAAATACAATAATAATTTGTTTCCAATAATTATTCCCCTAATAAGAAAATATTATAAAGTAATAACAGACTATAATATCTGAGAACCAGATGGCCCCTATTCTTCTAGAAGGCTGTGAAGTCTTCCCCAGTTGCTAGGCCAGCATGGGACTCAAGTCTCACATGTAATTTGGTATGAAGCTTCGTAGGCACAAACAAGCAAGTAGTCTTATCAGGATTAATGCCACTAAAGTATACTCCTGTGAGTTTGCCTGAAGCCTCTTTCCCTAGATTCATTTTTCTTCATCTGATATGCTAGGACTAAAAGTATTGAATCTATTAGTTACCCAGTGCAAAACACATTACCTGTATGTTTACTGTATATCTTATAATTTATGTTGTAAAGCTGTAGTGTTGCAGACTAAAGCAAAAGCTAAAGATATTCAACTCTAGGAGACAGTGCTCATCTCCGTTTGATAGCCGAGGAAGCCAGCATTTGTCCAGACGTTTCTGGCTGGCATGACTATATGCCAAGGCATACAGAACACTATTACCTTTCCCACTGAGGTGATAACTATTTACCTGCTTGCATTTTTACATGCTTTCAAGCTTCTCGGTTGGCAGGAGCTGGAGCAAATAACGGGAGCTCACTCCGTTATGTGGCGGTGCTTGAGTCTCAAACTGCTGAGCTGCCAACCTTCCGGCCAACAAGTCCAGTCTGTTAATGCTCGGCCACAACACCCCCATAGTGTTGCAAATCAGGTACCATCAGATGGTGCTATTGCTTATCATGTCACATTTTTATCCTCTCCAACCCAAAAGAGTGTGGCAGAGTATTATGCAATTTCTAGACTCAGCACTCTGTCCTTCACCCATCTGTCTTTGAGCAGGGTCACTCTCTGCAAATCAAACAGGACTGGATTCAGTTAAGTATGGGGGAGGAAGCTCGTCAAAGAAAGATTGAAAATGGGTGATATTGGGCTGGGGACTGCAGAGAAAAAAAATCTAGAGAATCCCCCCTACCCCCAGGACATCCCTATGGGACACAACTGAGCAGTGCCTCAGAAGGTTGGTGTCTGCTCCATTCTAAGACCTTCTGCTTCCTTATGTGACTAAGAATACAGCATATACAGCCTGCCTGCTGCTTCCCAGTGTATACAAATACAAATGCACACCATGAAATACAGACACCTATACCCCTGCGGCATGATACTTCATTATAAAAAAATATATTGTTGCCTCCTATGGCCTCTGCCGGCAAAAGGTAGAAAGAATTTTGGAAGCCTTTATCTTATTTTCCATTCCAATCCAATAGCATGTTGAAAGAAACTATGCTGGAATTTTGTCGGCTTATGTCCATCAAGCAAGATAGCACCCTAAAAGCAGAATAAAATGAGACCAAATCAGGGACTGGGAGGAGAAGCCAGAAAAAGCAATACTGAATTTGAAAATAGGTCAGATCTTGCTAGAGACCTTGCTAGAAGCTGCAGAGAAAAACATTCCCCAAAATTCCCTCATCATTCTCATGATGAGAGTCATTTGGTAGTGTTAGCAGTTGCTCCACCCTAACTCCTCCACCCATGATGATACAACCCAAGATCCAGGCAAGTTGTCCAGATATTACCATCTATTGAAACATCTTCCTGTTTGTTTTTTAATTACTTTTAATCTTATTTAGTAATTTTACCCCATCCAAGGTAAATTGAATGCCTATTCCACAGTTCACTTGTTTTCTGACCAAGAGCATCCTTCTTGTGTCTGGATTAATTTTCAGTTAATTCTCCAGCCCATTTCTTCAGGATATTAAAGCTTTGCTGATAGTACGGTAGACGAAAAGGCAAAACAGTCATCTGAATTTTGGTATTGGGGTTTTCCAAATACCCTCTAGAAATATTTCTGCTCTATTTTATTTCTCTCTGCATACATATTTGTGTGGCATAAAACTAATCTCACAAAGTCTCTTGAGGTTTCCACAGAGTACATCTTGCTTCCGTTTCTATGCCCTACCTCTAGTACAGCCTCAGAATAATTTAAGAATCATTTACACTTTGTTCAGAACTTCAATTATTTATTATTATTAATAAATAATTAATAATAAATAAATAATTATTATTATTGAA
Organism: Acrochordus granulatus; assembly: GCA_032468055.1. Classification (NCBI taxonomy): domain Eukaryota; kingdom Metazoa; phylum Chordata; class Lepidosauria; order Squamata; family Acrochordidae; genus Acrochordus; species Acrochordus granulatus. The sequence continues at coordinate 372,321 of JANHZU010005750.1, read as the reverse complement.
TCTTGCTATTTGTTTTTTTTCGTTTGACAGCCAACAGGTAAAATATTAATCCAGGAATGGCTTGCTCTCAAATACTTCTGTTCATCCTTGCTCAACATTATCTTTGGTCTACTATGATGTCTCTCTTAGTATCAGGAGAGAATATGAAAGATTTGGAAAGCAAAATGCTTATTTAAATGCTTAGCCAAGGGTCACTGTTTGGCTATCTTTTAAGCTACTTCTATGCAAAATCCTTACAGTTCAGTTTGAGTTTTTTAATTTATAATTAAAAACTTGGAGAATAAAAAACAGTTTGTTGTGCCCACAGTGTTTTTCTAATTCTCAGTAACGGTGTAGATGTCAACATAGTAATTATTAGTAAGCTTTAAACTAAGAATACATGTTAATAATAATGATCAACATAAATCACTGAATTAAATTATAAGCTATTAAATCAGTAATGAACATCTATTTAATTGGAACTAAAGCAATATATAATTTATGAGTATTAATCATTTATTGGAAAATCGTTAATTTTCATTGTATTTTAGATGCCTTGTTTATTTGCATTTTACTATTTTGTTCTTTTTACTTACCTACTATCTCTCATTGTTTATATTTTCTCTAAAATGTCTAGTTAAAAGAATAATGAAGAAAGTGTCCACATAATCACCAGGAGGGAAGCTTGACCTGAGGATATCTTTACATTTTAAAGCTATACATAAATTACAGAATAATAGTGTTCTGTTTTTTTCCTCTCCAAAACTGTTTCCATAGCCTATCATTTTTACCACAAAGAATTGTCATCTTACATGCCTTTCCATGAGAGAGTGAGTCCTGTGGTAGCTAATGGGGCATAGAATATATTCCTTATTTTGTACATACCTTTCATTTCCTCATTTTATGATACATGCAATAGTATAAGCAAAATACTAAGAGATCTGAACTTGAATCATCAATTATTTTTATTTTACTTTTATATTTTTTAATTTGGATGGCTTTCAGCAATTATCCTCCAATATAGGAATATTTATTTTTGTTTGGAAAACAGATGTTTGAAGTGTAGCATCACTTTCAAAAAGATTCTTCCACATCAGTGATTGCCATAAACAGTGTTAACATAATTCCATATATACAACTGATCTAAAGATATGCTGGAATATCATATTTGGTAAAGCAGTGAGAGAGAAATTTTGGAAGCCTGGAGTTGCATTGGGATAGGTAGGGCAATATTATAATGATTGGTGAAACTAGCATTTCTGGGGTCTTTTTTGGAAGTAAGTTTCTTGTTGGGTGTGGTTCCTGGTTTTAAGGTGTATTTTCTGGGACTTAAGCAAATAGTGATGATGAAGTGACAACAATCTTGCAATGAAATTACCATGCAAATGTAAACACATCATGTACCTGTGTCCGGACATCTAGTACTAATAAAGTGGCTGCCAGATTACAGCATTAGCTGCTTATCAGTTGTGCTCAAGATTTACTAACTATTCAAATAGTTGCTGGCATCAGATTAATGTCATCTGAATTATTCTACATTCTTGTGCAGGAGCCATTGATTATCATGTACTTGTTATTTATTAATTCTTCCTGCTTATTTCCAGAACATGTTCTCTGGTCAGTATGTAGCAATAAAACATCCTATCCTTTTACCATCAATATGACTAGCTCTAAGACATTGCTCCATTGTTTTGCTGGGAGGTCCTATGAGATAGGCTGATAAAGAGATATTTGCTTAAGCTCATTAAGGCATTATGTCAGTTGAAATCACAACCAAAGCTTCTACATGAAAGAGAAAAAAAGCCCAGAGGATTAGACAGAGGACTATCTAGTCCAACATTCTCTCTTAGTTGATGGCCAACTAATGTATTCAGGAAATTCATATGTAGGATTTGAGAGAAATAAACTTCAGTGTTCCTGAGCAACTGGCTTTTAAAGTTTGTTATCTTTTGATTTTGTAGGGATACACTATGGCCATCAAAATTGTTAATCATTTCCTCCAAAAATATGTCCAAGCTTCAGATAACATCTTAGGTACAAACCTCCAAAAGTTACTCATGTATTGTATAAAAACGAAACAAGCAAAAACCAAAAATACTTATTCTGAATCTCATTACATTTGTTAAATGAATGAATTGTGAGAAGAGATTTTTCCTCAGTTTTCCAAAAACTGATAGATTTGTATACTCACTCACCTTAGTTGTCTTTTTTTAAATTAGAAAGTCCCAAACACTATACTATTTCCTTGAAGAGCAGCTGCATCGTTTTTCCTTGATGAAAGGAATAGAGAAGTTCCCCACTTTTGTACTCTCACATGCACATTTTCCCAACATGGAACCTTCTAAATTTGCAAGGAACTATAGAAGTTACAAGTTATATGTCACCAAATTATGGAAGTCCCCATGACAGTTAATTCTTAATGATGAACTCAGAAAAAAAAATTCCACATTGGCTTAATCATTGCCTGGGCCAACAAGGACTACGTCTATCAATATGACTCCTGGGCATCGGTTAATAAATGGGCTACAAAGCTGAGCTGGTCCTGCTAGCAAACAGGGTGGCCAGTGGTAAAGTGACTAGATGGCCCAGAAAAGAGAATGTCTGATATTTGAAAATATAGACAATTAGACTCAGAAACTGATGAAAAGAATTAGAATGAAAAGATATCATATCACAAGAACTAGAAAAGTTGAGTATGCTAATAATGTTGATGATAATATCAGAAATTAAACTGAAGATTGTCAAATAAATGAATCTTTTGAAGAGCTACTGAGAGGGGTCATCTGTCACTTTCGAGTGAACTATGATCAGTATGCTAATGATACCCAGACATACATCTCTACTCTCAGCTATTAGAATAATAGAGTCTTGCTACCTCTTATAGATTAAAGCTGCTATGTTCCATTTCAAAGAATGTTATTGTAATATCTTCATACTTTGGATATCAGGTCTTCATATTTATCAGCATCTATATCAGTAGCAAAGTAATTCTTCCTGATAATTTTAGGTTAATATAGGTGTCTGTATGCTTGAATGTTCTTGATCAACTTTCTGAAAACCATGAGACTCTAGCTTTTAGTTCATATGAGTGCAAGAGATCAGGTGACTCACTGTAATGTGCTTGCTTTAAAAAATCAAACAATTGTTGGACCATCTCCAATTGTCAGCATTTCTTGGTGTTTAGGCTAATGTTTTTGGGGAAGAACTCATTAAATTAATGGTGTCATAATTAATAGGGGAATGAATGTGGAATTCCCCATGTTAATAAGTTCAGTCAAGAAATATAGAATAACAGGTTCTCCTGTTATGATAGGATATGAAAGATATTGGCTCAGCTGGCATTAGAAATTAAGAAGCAAACTGTAGTTAACACAATGAAATAAATTGCATGCTCTACAATCCATCTCAGAAGCTTTTGCAATACGGAAAGAATTGAACAGCAAACCAGGTTGTTCTCATAAACTCTAAAGATGACAGTTATATAAACCAGTTGCAGTGCTGGGAGAAAACTGACAGAAAAGTGACAATGAATGACTTGAACAAAATTGTGTCAACACTTTTGATTCTGAGACAAAACCAAATCCATAAGGGTATTCCGTTATTCAAAAGTGTACTGATTCTAGGCCACCATCTGCATCCAAGTCTTTTCTTGGCCTTCTTTTCACTCAGATTTACAAGCACGCCTTTGTTTGTAAATCATGAATGCAGCCACCTCAGAGATGGTGAGAGAATTCCCTTTGTTTTGAACAGTATGGTGAAACAAATTAGTATTGCATTTCAGTTATGTGCTGACTGAGAACAATTTCCTTTTGTATAGAACTCTGATCACATGTCATGGATCAGCAAATCAAAGTAAGAATAGCAATGCATTTCAAATATCTCATCATGGTGCCAAAGAAAGAAGAGGGTAAAATCAAGGGTTTCCCTTTGAAATGTTCTATTGCCTACAGTATCTTACTACGAAGAGTCCATTTACTTGTAAGTAGATATCTCATAAGTATTTTTGAGTCCATAGTTAGGCAATAGTAATGAGTTTTGGTTAGAGGTTCTTTCATTTTTTAATTAAACTTATCAGAATATAAAATACAAATGAAAATGGGGAAAAGGGAAAGAGGAAGAGAGAAAAGTATGGGATGGGGGAAAAAAGCAAAAATGCATTGACTTCCAACTTTCTTCAATGCAGTAGAATAAAGTTATGTTTGCATCAGTTCTAATAAAATGTACATATAATTTTTTTTTTCATTTTTTTCACTACAGAAGATGCCAAACACACTTGGGCCAATGCATGGAGTTAAATATCACATTAGTTTGCTTGATACTATCATAGGAAATACTGTTCACTATCTTTTACTGGGGTTTCTTCATCAAGATGCATAGATGTATGTATACATTATTTCAATTTATATTCTGACTTTTTCCCCACTGAATGTTCAGAGCACCCCTGAGCTGATATTCTGATAGATGACTTCCTGCTCAACTGCTAGTTTACAAGATTTCATTTTGTAAATCAACAAACTCCATTTCTTGGCAGCACAGAATATGTGCATGTTGAACAGAACCAGCTCTGCACAGGCCTTGGCACTATTCCAAACTACTCTGTTGTACAGCAAAGTTGAAAAACATGGGGGATGATTGCTGTCAAATTGTCTTGGACTAGAAGTGACGCAGTAAAACAATGAATGGGCCTAGTAAAGTGGCTTCTCTGAAAGGAGTATACTGAATTTAATTGCAGCAATGCAAACAGCTTGGAGAGGGAGCAAACCTTCTCCCCCGCAGTTTCAAATAAAGGTGTGGTGCAAGCTTGATAGCACAGGGTAAATGTGGGTTATCCCTGTAGTCCAAGGTAGGATTGATAATAATAGTTACATTGTTCTACATTTGGAGACAGTCAAGATAAAAGACTTCCTGGGTATGGTGTTCAAAAAACACAGCAGCACACCATAACAAATAAAGTACTGAGCCTTTTACATATACTGCAGAGATTCAGGCATTATGCAAAAACCATTACGTGATTTACTTTGTTTTTGCTTAGTATATTATATGAATCCAATCAGCGTTGTTTGTAAACCATGAGATAGCGCTTAGTGCCATTGGCTTATTCAATAAATAATGGCTAGCCCTGATATTGGAATTCAGCACTGAATCTCACCTTAAATTTCTTCACTACTAACGATTTCTTAGTAGCAGAAGAAAAAAAAGAATAATAAATAGATAAAAGAAAGAACAGCATGAATTTTAAAAGTTAAGAGCATCTTGGAGAAGCAAGCTTGTTCTCTGAGTGGAGAGTCCTTCCCAACCTAATGCTCTTCAGTCATGTGAAATTTAACTCTCATCACATCAAGCTGGCTGTATATTAGGAAACTGAAATCTAACACTTCTGGAGAACACATAGTTGAGGAAGGGTGCTGGACCTAACCTCAGAAAAGACAGTAGTTTTTTATGGTTAGCTAAATTTGCAAAAGTTTTTTGTACTGTTTGGTTCAATTTTGCAGCTCATTATTTGGCAATTGTATATAATAGCAAAAAGAACTCTTTCCAAGAGACTCCTGGTAACAAGTCTATACAAGGATTTAGCTTGGATGGCTGCTGTAATGATTATGGAATTAGAAGAAAAACACATCAATGAAGTGAGATGATACAAAATCACAAATGAGGACAAAAAATAATGTTGTCTTGAACATCTTAGGAAACAGTATATGTAATCACTATGCTAGAGAAGGAAAGTAATGTAATTTATTTTATAGTACAACTTTTGATGAATTTTAAAATGATTGCATGCTGATAGACTAAAAGATACATTAGTAGTGATTAATTTACTATAGTTAAGTGTATTTAGCCACATGAACATACTACACGGTTAAGTAAAGCAGGAATAACAAAGATTAGCAATAAAATAAGAGTTCAATTAAAGCTAAAAAGATAGCAGTGTTAAAAATAAACACTGAAGCTATATTTAAAACTAAAACAACTTGTTTTAGCTAAAACAACTTTTAATGTTAACTTTAAAAACTCTGAGCATCACAAAGATTTAATGTCCTGAAGTGTACAATTATGGTTAATTAAAAGCTATACTAGCAAGCCTGCTAATGATGCGTGGCTGTCATACCACTTCTTTTAAATTGTTTTCTTTAAACATAAATTCTGTTTATTTTAAACAAAATAGAAATTTTGTTTAATAGTGGAGCAAGATAATTAATACATTGATGAAAATAAATTAGGTCCAATTGGGGAAAGGTTAACAAGTTATGTTCCATTGATATAAATGAGACTAAGAATGTAAATCTACAGAATTTCATAGCTGGTTTGGCAATCTATTAAATATATGCTAGAGTGTACATTTGATAGCTAATTCTGCAGGGCAAAAATGGACAGGACTGTAGCATGGTAGAGCTGCAAACTTTCAGATGTGAAATCTTAGCCATTCAGCAATATTTTGGACCTTCTTGCTATAACGTGCAGTTGATTATCACCAATACTTGAGAGCTTAGGATAATACCTGAACACTAAGTTTAACATAATATTAAACAAGCTGCCACTTTTTCCAACACTTGGTTTGGAATCTATGGTTTGAGCTAACAATAATCGACATTAAAGCCAGTATGCATATAATGTTAATGTTAGTGTCTCTCTAGGCAAAAGCAAACTTAGGTTTGCAATCAAGTACACATTCAAAAGAGTTCACAGAATTGAGTTCCACTTGGTGGGGCAGGAATGCATGAGCTGATCTTGACTGGACTTGAAGACAGCAGCTTATTTTTTATGCTCATAGAAGGATGTTCTACAAACATTTAGGCTCAAATGGCACCTGAGGAACAAATGCAGCCAGCTAGACTAATTCTTTCAGTGGAATGAACACAGAATAGAACTCTTTTCTTTGTCCCAGAGATTTACACTGATCTGTGTTATCCTGTAATAGAGATAACAATGGTAGCATTTCATAGAAAGTAGCAGCATTTCCATTTTTAGACAGTTTTGTGTGTGTATGTGTGAGAGACAGAGAGAGAAAGAGACAAAGAGAGACGTGAGCAACTGGCATTTGGTGACAATAGATCCCTATGCTTATGCTCTATTCAGAAATGGGTCCAATAGGAATGCATATGCTACTTGTCTTCATTTATTTTACACATAATGCTGAGGTTACTTAAAAATATACAAGAGTACCATTGCTCATGAAAGAGGAACGAGAGAAGAAGTGTGTCCTACCTATAGCAACATGTATTTTGATAAACCTAATTTGCTATTAGTTTTAACATCAGTTTGATCTTATAAGTTAAATAATTTAATTTCCTGACATCAACAGGGAAACAAACCCTGAATCAACTGGGAAACAAACTGCAGCAGCAGGCAAGCTGCCAGCTTCCTGACAAACCTGGCTGACAACTTTATTATCCAAAAGGCCATGGAGGGAACAAGAGGGTCAGCTATATCAGACTTAATTCTTCTTAATAGGAATGAAATGACTGAGAGAATCGAAGTTGTAGGAACTATGGGGGAGAGTGACCATGTCATACAAGAATTCACTATAATGCAGGCACATATAACTGCACAAAATCAGACAAGTGTCTTAGGCTTTAAGAGAATTGACTTCAACAAACTAAGAGAAAGAATAGGAAGGACTTCATGGATGGAAATGCTGGAGGGAAAAACAGTGCAAACTACTTGGAAAACTCTGAAAAATGAGACACTAAAGGCTCAAAATACCAATATCACACAGAAAGAAAAACCAGACAAGATCAGCATGGTTGCACAAAGAACTCTCTGACAAACTGAGGTGCAAAAAGGACAAGTGTAAATACATGGAAAGAAGGGCATATAATTTAAACAGAATACCAGAAAATAGCCCAAATCTGCAAACATGGAATCAGAAAGGTTATGACTCAGAATGAACTAAGACTTGCAACAAATGCAAAAATTTAAAAAAGTAAAAGTTTATTTCAATATGTAAGGAGTAAGAAGAACATCAAGGAAATGGTCTACACAAGGGGGAAGATGGCAAGAAGGTAATGGGCAGCAGGGAAAAAGCAGAACTGTTTAATTTTTTCTTTGCATCTGTCATTATTCAAAAAGAAAAAAAATAATCAAATCTATCAAAAGCAGCAGTATGGGAGACAGAACAGGAATGCAAATCAAAATAGGCATGAAATTGGTAACAGAATACCTATCTGCTCTGAATGAGTCTAAATCTCCTGGACCAGATGGTTTACATCCCAGAGTACTGAAGGAGCTGGCAAATGTGATCTCGGAACCACTGAATGAAATCTTTGAGAGCTCTTGGAGTACACGGGAACTGCCAGAGGACTGGGAAACAGCTATTGTGCTTCCAATCTTCAAACTGGAAAAATGTGGATCTAGGAAACTACAGACTAATTAGCTTGACATTCACAATAGGAACTGGAATAGCTGGGGGTGCCAGTAATGCTATGTTCTGCATCTAAGCAGAACTGTGAAGCACCACAGCCAACAAGATCTGCACCTTGTTTTCCATGCCATCCTAATTGCGTAGAACTGCTCCCACCACTGACCATCACAGAACTGGTCTGCCACTGCTTCTGCTTGTAGGTCCAAAGCCATGTCTGCAATTGCCACTCTGAAACTTTTTTTGCGGGGGGGGGGGAGTTGGAGAAATTAATGTTAGGCTTGAAGGATCAGGCTCAGTCAGTTCACTTGTAATCTACAGGTTTATTGAAGCATCAAGGTCACAAGAATTTCTTCACCTGCCCGCCAAGCACCTGGACTCCCCAGATAAGGGAACAGTTTTCATGAGGTTTGTATGTGTGTAGTGACTTCAAACTGATCCCTCTAGTCTCCCCTGGCTCCATCCTTCCTTCTCCCACATCATGCCAAACAAATCTTCTTGCCTTCTTTGATAAAATGACCAAATTAGTGGACCAAGGAAATGTTGTGGATATTGTATCCTGGTGGACCACCGCTTAAATATGAATTATTGGCAAAAAAGCCAGTGCAGTCCTATGTTGCATCAACAGAGGGATTACATCAAGATCACAGGAAGAGATTTATATCTCCTTCCCTGGTGACCCAAGTGATGCTGTCCTGGCCCTGACTCGGTGCCTGGAGGCTGTTCAGGGCTGGATGGGGAACAATCCGGGGGGGGCTCCGGGGGGGGGCTCATTATCATTGTGGAGATGGCTGATGGATCCTTAGCCATCCTCACCCCCCTTTTTATATTTGAAATCTTTTTAGCCCACCTCTCTAGTTCCGCTGGGTTTTTTATTTTATTTTAATTTTTTTTATGTTTTAATTAATATTTTTAATGTTTGTTTTTGTTAGCTGCCGAGAGTCTCCAGATTTCAGCGGCATAGAAATCTAATAAATAAATAAAATAACATTCAGGTAGTACTGTATATTCCTTGAATGAATATTTTTTTACCTTGCATAAACTAGAAATAGTTTAATAGATGAAGCAAATTCACAATGCACATATCTTCATACCCAAAGATGTTACAGATATTTGATAGGATTACAGCCGTGATTTAGTAAGAAAAAAATGGATTTTAAAAACTAAAAACTCTATATAATTCTAAATAATTTTAGAATTTCATCAAAGCCAGTTTAACATATTTTGCAGCCTGAGTCAGATCAGCAAATCCATCACTCTCAAGTAAGTAAATCTCTGCCTCTCTCTCATTCTATCTTTCTATCTACTATCTATTTTCAGACACTTTATTGCCCAAGTATGCAAGGAATTTGACTATATCTCTCTCTATCATGCTTATAGTTCTAGTTTCCAAAAAATTAACATGTTTGATCACAGAAGTTGAACAATAGGACAATGAATAACTGTAACTATTTGCTGTATTTTCATAATACAAAGAACATGTTATTTAATGCACCATGGCTGCCTCTACTATGATTCATAATAGAAGCAGCCATAGTGAACATGAGATGACAGATAATATATCTTGTCATTGTATTTGGTATTTGATTACTGGTTACTACTCCTGAAAAAAACATTTTTCAAAATCAGCAATTTTATCAGCAGAGATTGAAAAACAACTTTGAGCAAGGAAGGGCCTCAGCAGGCCATAATGCTTAAAAGCAGCCCATCACAACTCTAACATTTCTAGTTTGGTCTTAAAACATTTTACCAGGCAGATTGTGCAAAGCCATGGTTTAAGTTCATTGTGCTTGCTGATTAAAATGAAATTGGTCGTAATTAGCTTGACATAACGAAGTTCATACCATAATAGTATGAGCCAAAAATCATGATTTACAAACTATGAAACTGTGCGCATGCTACACATTAATATAATCACAAATAGTATGGCTCAGAATGTCATACAGGTAGTCCCTGATTTACAACAACGATTGGGATCAGTATTTCTGTTGTTAAGCAAGGCAGTTGTTAAGTGAGTAACATCCAATTTTACAACATTTTTGCCATGATTGTTAAGTGTATTACTGCAGGTGATAAATGAATCACATGGACATTAAGTGAATCCAGCTTCCCCCATTGACTTTGCTTGTCAGAAGCCAGCTGGGAAGATCATAAATGGTGATCCCATGTCCCTGGGACACTGCAACCATTGTAAATACATGCCAGTTGCCAAGCACCCAAATTTTGATCACTTGTCCATTGGGCTGCTATGACAGTCATAAATGCAAGGACCGTTTTTAAGTCACTTTTTTCAATGCCCTTGTAATTTCAAATGTTTTTAAGTGAGAACTACCAAAATAAACTTCCCCCACCTCTTTCATTTATTCTGATTGGCAATATCTCTCCAGGGTTATAGGCAAAGAAAATTCATGCCGTTCATGCCATTTCTGGCTTGCAGAGATCACTTTCAAATGGAAATGTTAAAGACTGAATGTACTGTACGCAACTTGTATATTCTGTTATTAGTTGTAACCTCTCCCCTAGCTTGATTTGTTTCTTGCTGAGTTTTAGAATTAAAACAGAGCCTTTATCAGTCAGAACGGCTGAGACTTTTTCCATCTTAGAACTCTTAGATGAAAATCATTGATCAAATCACCAGAGACTTGCATCCAAAAGATCCAAACTGACTTTCATTTTCTTCAATCTGAGTAGAACTGGTCTTGCATCTGTACTAACGCAGACTGAATTAACACTTAAGTGTGCTGTTATCACCCTTCATAAAATGCTGATCAGAAATAGTATGATTGGCAGAAAGTGGTTTAATTTCGGTCATGACAGATTATGCTCAGCGTAGCCTGGAGCAATTTCAAGCCATCATGGGTTGACTTATTCCTCATGACTATATAGGCTGAGACAATAACTGTTAAGTTAAAGCAAGTATCAACTTTTATAAAATGATATATAAAAAGTAAAACCATAAAAACTATTTTAACTTAAACCCATAAAGATTTAGCATATAATAAAATTACAGGATACATTCAACAGCAATACAGAAAGTCATATTCTAATCTACAGTAAATATAAGGTGAATATGTAAATATTTAGGATTATTTAAAGCTAAATAATGTTGACTGATTTCAAAAACTGGGTGAGGTCTCCTGAAAAAATCTTAGTTATTATGCCCATAAAGGTTATTTTTGAGTACTCACATACAAGAAATACATACCACTTCCAAAGTCTTAAGCTCTCTAGTTTTCCAAAAATATTACACAGTTAATCATCTTGTAATATATCTATAATGATACTTTTTCTAACTACTCACCTTAACCTATTCTGGCCTTTTGGTTTAAAATAAAATTGCCTTTTGCCTACATATTTTTGCTATAAGGGATAGAAGCATGGACTTAAATGAAGTAAAAATTCCAAGGACAATACAAATTACATTACATAAGCATGGTATAATTTTAGATTTACAAAAACATAGTTTATCTTTTCAAAATTTTCTGGTACTATCTTATACCACATTATCTAGCACAGTAATGAACGGAGAGAAGGTTAGATTTGCTGAAATTCTAGGGAAGGGAGATTTTAATATTAGCAGATAAATTTTTCCTCCAGCACATTAAGAATGTACAGTATAAGGTTATTCAGTTGCCCAGGCTTATAACACTATCTGGGAGACAAGGGCTTGCCAAACGTAAGCCCTTGGAAGCTTCATCTGCGTAGCATGCTAAAATGTTCCATTAAATACTCAAATTTAAATAGTCTGCTATCTATTGAAAGCATTTCAAACAGAAAATCCAGATGGATGACAGCTGCCTCAATTGAAAATGAGTAATATTCTCTCCTATTATGCTTTGCATGTAAATTATGACTACTTCAGGACATTGAAACAAGAAATTGATTTCATAGATTGGTATCCATCACTATTCTGTATGGAAAGGAAAGTACAGTA
>JANHZU010005750.1:332446-343540 GCA_032468055.1 Acrochordus granulatus | reverse complement strand
TGGTCGCACTGACTGCATCGAGGACCCTGTCCACTTCCTCAGGAACAACAGAATCGAATTGCTCCCAGATTACTGGGAAAGACTCCTCCCTCGGCATCTCCACTGGCTCTATTTAACTTATATGCAGAGTACATCATGCAAAATACCTACCTGGATGAATCACAAACCGGAATTAAGATTGCTAGGAGAAACAACAACCTCAGATATGCAGACACAGACAATACCACTTTAATGGAGAAAGTGAAGAGGAATTAAAGAGTCTCTTGAAGGGGGTGAAAGAAGAGAGTGCAAAACTTGCTTGAAACTCAATATTAAAAAAACTAAAGATCATGGCATCTGGTCCCATCACTTTCTGGCGAATAGAAGGGGAAGAAATGGAAGATTTTATCTTCTTGGTCTCTAATATAATTTTACACAATGACTGCAGCCATGAAATTAAAAAATGCTTGCTCTTTGGCAAACCTAGGCAGCATATCAAAAAGTAATCACCTTTCCAACAAAGGTCCGCATAGTCAAGGCTGTGGTTTTCCCAGTAGTAATGTATGGCTGTGAGAGTTGGACCATAAAGAAGGCTGAGCGCTGAAAATTGATACCTCTGAATTGTGGTGCTGGAGAAAACTCTTGAGAGTTTTTTGGACTGCAAGGAGATCAAACCAGTCAATCCTACAGGAAATCAGCCCTGACTCTTCATTGGAAGGACAGATACGAAAGCTGAAGCTCAAATATCACAGTGATGCTAGGAAAGATTGAAGATTGAAGGCAAAAGGAGGTGGGGATGACAGAGGATGAGATGGTTAGATAGTGTGGATGCAGTGGGTGTGGATTTGGGTGGCAGTGCAGGACAGGGAGGCCTGGCATGCTGTGATTCATGGAGTCGTGAAGAGTTGGACATGACTGAGCAACAACAATCCCCATTGCTCCAAATACTGAGAGTTGGTCTACATATCTGAAAGCTTAGATGTCACTTATAAATAAAAAATAAGGAACCAATTCCAAATTTATACATCCATGAGTTCTTAAAGAATTCAAATTTAAAACTGCTGATTTTTGAAATACATTACTCATGGTGAAAACTAAGGTAACTTTAGGTAGCACCTGGATGACTTCACTTACATATTATCATACATTTTGGAGAAGAAACCCTGAAGTTGATATAGGAAGATGAAAGGACAGCAAAAAAGGAGGAGGCTGGCATTTCATAAGTCTTTGCCTACTCCCATCCCACTATTGTCTACTTAAGGAGCCTAATCAAGTTAGGTGAGGAAGATATATATGACCAATGTTTTTCTTAGACTGAAGAAGCTGCTTGGATGAGGTAGCGAAATGTTTCTAAGACAAAAAGAAGTCCAGTTGACATGACTAAACTTCCAGATAACTAACTCCACATTGATGCCTGAGAAATCTTCACCTACGTAAGGTAACTTTGATCAGTAAAGTAATCAATATAGTGCCAGTTTTCAAAAACAGTTGTTCAGATACAGTGATAATATAAACACCCCAAAATATTACATAAATATGCATTGTTAGCACTGGTATTGGTTGTTATTATATTTCCTTTCCTGCATCTTCATTGTGTAAAGAAACAGCATGGATATATTCCAAGCCTACTTTAAAGATGTAAATGGCAGCATGGTTGTAACAGTTTTATCAGGGTACATGCATATATATTTATGTGGTCGAGTTTTCATTATTCGGAAAAATCATTAATACCAATAAATGAGGTTTGGAGCTGTTTGCCAGTTTGCTGTTTTTTATAACAGTTTTCTTAAAACTTTGTCCAAATCGTGTGCTTTGATCTTTGGAGATAACATCTTTAAGAAAATAATATGGGATCATTTACATATTTGTGTTTAGGCGGCAGTCTTAGATCTTCTTATGCAGATCACATGGAGCACTCACTGAACTGAGAAATTTCCATTGAAATTAGGAGTGTTTAGTCAGGAGTGGACATCTGTAGGGCTGTAGTGTTAATAACTTCAGGAAACTTTCCCAAAACGGGGATTCAAAAGAAGGAATGATTATCAAATTGACCTCACACTTCTTATCCAAACAACATAATGCCAAAGTTACATGTGAACCCAGTTTATTCAAGAGCATGGTACTAAATGTTTGCATATTTGATTTGATTTTTTATTATTATTTTAGCTGTTGATTTCAGATGCCTTTTTTTCTCTAGAAATAATAGCTTCGGTGGGGATTTCCCTTCAGTTCCCCAGAAAAATGACTCTGTGAGTTAGATTGGAACAAGAGATAAAATGATAGGTCCAAAGTCACCCAGGGAGTTTCCATGACTGAGGCTGAATTTGAATTGGGTCTCTGAAGTCTTAGTCCAACACATTGGTAAGAACTGCAGTGGCCATACTGATAATACAAGAGGACAGGCCTACGATTTTCTATTTTTTCTTGTTTTGAGAAGGAGGAGGTTTACTTTTTAGTTATGCTTAGTTATTGTAGGCTTGCATTACAGTTTTCATTAGTTCCTCACCTCAAAATAGCACCAAATAATGTGATGGTGCAACTGGAGAAAGCCCAGAGGCTATAATAAATAGCTGAGGGTTCCTGTTGCCCAGTTTTGGTTTATTGTTAGTTTGGATAAGCATTTCTAGAGGAGGCAAGTATTCCACCTAGATTCCTGGAAGGGGCAGGAGAAAACTCACTCTGGCCACACCAAACAGTCTTGGACTATATCCATGTGGATGTGGAGCTCATGGCCCTTTGCCCTGTATTGCCCTTGGGAGTAAAATATTGTTCATGCTTGTGTTAGATTATGTACATACGAAGGGTGCTATTTCAGTGGATCTTACCTGGCTAAGTAGGGCATATGTAAGCTGAAAAACAAAATGTTTTTACAAGCAATTGTTTTGGTTGCCTTTTTTTCGACCTTGATAAGCCTTCTTTGAGTCAGCTTGTGCTTATGGAGTGTATTGCCTTCCCAAATTGTACTGATGGTAAATTGGCAAGCATTGTCTACAAACACTGTAACATATAATTTCAAAATTGGGCACAGTATTCAATTGCGGATTCAACCTAATGGGATTTTTAGGGTAAAAAAATGGGGTGGAGTTGAATTTCTGAGTATGGATTCGTCATTAAAATAAATAAAAATGAGAAATTGTTCTTAGTAGCAAAAGAGTAGTAGTTTTCTCTCCCCATGAATTTAGACAAAATATTATTTATTTATCCATGAAGACGTTTTATCCTGATTCTGCATCATTGAGAATGGTTCATAACACAGTAAAACTATTACATAATAAAGCACATTGATTAAAATTGGGAGGCAGAGCCCATTAATAAATCAATCCTTAAATATGTAAACTATTTAGCTAGCAGATATTAAAAGAATGATCATCATCAAATGGTAAAAGACGTGCAGATGGTTGGACCATCTGCTCTTTGTGGAGCTGAGAGATCCATGGAATAAATTGTCATACAAACCAGTGAGACCATCATCATAAAAGTCCTGGTGGATCATGTGGAAATCTATCTATTGTAACATTATGTCACACAGAATTCCAATCCAGTAATGGGCTTATTTGGGATATTCACAAGTATGGGCAAAAGCCAAAGTAACCGGTATGTAAGACGTGTACCTATCAAAACTAGCAGCCATTCAGTAGATTGATTTTTCATCCATTTGTCTAATCTTCTCTTATCTAAACTGATGGCCACCATATCGTAAAACAGCAAATTCCATAGTTTAACCAAGTTTGTACAGAAAAAAATTCATTAACACAGCTGAAGATCCAGGAAGTAGAGAATTGTCTCCTTTCCAAACTATCACATTTTATCTTTCATGAATTTCCTCCTGTAATTTGGAGGAACACAATTGCTATCCCATAAATATGTTCTAAGATCAGATTTAAATGTTTCAGATTTCATACCTATGGAGCAAAAATGATAAACAGTTCATATCTGTTTTAAACAATGGGGCTATTATGACATGGTTTTAACCATTGGATTATGTTGCTATGTTGGAGAGATCAAGATAATTCATTTCTTCCAAGATCCTCTGCAGCTGTTATCCAACTATCTTTTCCCCAACCTTCGCCAGAAAGAGAAGATTGGAAACTGGCTGATAATTCTCTAACAAGGAAGTGTCCAGCGATTATCTCTTGAGGAAGGGGCATGCCTTCTTCAAGGCTGATGGGACCACCTTGTTTCTCAGAGGCTAAAGCCCACTGCATCAACCCAGTCTATGGATATCTCCTGGGTTGCTTTAATAATCCAGGAGGGCCAGAATTTAACAAAGAGGTGATTAATAAAAGGATCTTGTCTACTTCCTTAAAACAGGATTAGATTCAGTCCAGATAATATCAGCAAACTGTTCCCTGGGCACGGGGAACTTGTTAGGACTTTCCCTAGTCTTCTGAGCAAATGTGAATGACTTTGTCTGCCAGAAGGCATGAATATTCCTCATCACAGATTGTTCTGAGGCCCATGCCCCACCAAAGGACAGCATGTCACCCTACATAGTGGGCAGCTATAAAGGTGGTGAAATAGCAACTTTTGCCACCCTTATCACCACAATATAGGCCCAAATATGGGCTCTTTTCATTTTTGGTTGGGTTCACTCTAGGCCTCACTTTTGGCATTTCATCTGTTGGAGCTCCAAAACCAAGGAGCACCCTGAGATCAGTGCATAAAGAGAGGCCGGATAGGAGCAACCAAATTCAAGTCCTTCAGCATATGCTTATTAGGCTGCAGCCAAGGTCTCAGCCAAAATGTTGCCAGGTCTCTCAATCTTTTTTTTTCATTATGTAAGAAACTGCACATTTCAAACACTAAAAACTTTGGAACTACTCCACTGTGAATTTTGTTTGGACTTATAACATGTAATTCATCCAACAGAAAACAGATCTTTAAGCACAAAATGGGTGGCTTTGGATTTAAAATATATATCTCACAAACATATGTGAGAAACAGCTTGTTCGAATAGTAAGCTTTGTTTCAAAGTCTTTATAACTAAGCTCCATAAAGTTCTGGGAGAAATTCCTTATTCAAAAAATGGTACGAGAGTGATGGAAACCTCACCCTTCTCTCAGTGCAGAATTTAATATGGTAGCAACTTTATTAAGACACTACTTCTATGTTTGTTGAGATTCTGTTTGGTTGGAATGCATTTGTTTAAGTATTTTTTAGGATATTTAAAATGGGAAGCTGGGGAGATAGCAGGCTCTTGTTGATGTTGACTATTGTACAAGTAATGTAATCCCTAAATCCTCCTTCCATTAGCTCTGCTCTGATTCACAAGCTATAATGAGCATCACCTATCACTAGAAAAGGTAGAACTTTATCTTCAATGCTTCATATGTCCCAATGCAGTCTTATTCAACCTGATGCCATCTAATTTGCTTTGCACTGCAGTGCCTACCGCAGTCAGCCAGCATGCCCACTATGGCTAGTGACTAATAGAAGTAGTCTGGTACATTTGGAGGGCATTAGGATGAAGAAGGTTGTTAAGTCGAATTTTGATGCTAGAAGTTAAGCTGATGCTGAGATGGAAGACTGCTTTTGCTTTAGCTGTGAGCATGCTGCCAAATTTGACCTACTTTCTAATGCCCTTGTCATTATGTCCTGGCAGGTTTTACTTCCCAAGACTCAATAATATATTACTAAACTAACTTTACCTTAATGTGGTCCTTTTATGTACAATACTTTATTATTACATGCTACACTAGATAGGATAAACACCTTAAATAAGTCCCTGGATTTATGGAGATTGAAATTCTACACAGCATATGAGTTTCAGCAATATTAGGTTTTACTTATTTGAAACTAAAATTATAAATCTTCATGGTAAAAAATTAAAAGACATAGAAATCTATACATAGTATTGAAATCTGGCTGGGGTATTCATTTTTCCAGGAGAAAACTGAAATATTTTTTTTTGCCCACTTTCTTTTTTTATGGATTTTAATTTCTAAGCTTCATCCCTAGAACTTTTCTCCTGAGTCATGTTTTTAATCTTGTCATCATTTCTATCTCTCCTGCTTAAAGGATTCATCTAATGATAAAATAGACAATACTGTTTTTTCTAGTTTCATCATGGATAATGCAGGGGTTGGTTACAAAAATGACAATAAGATAGGCAATATCCTCCTGGCTAAATGCCTGGCTAGAAATGCCTTCTAGCTTGATATTACTTGGAAATAAACTAAATAATTGGCTATCACTTCCAAATAAATATGTAAGTATTTAGAATAAGTACCCAGTACCTCAAATAGGGCTGTAATGCCAGCTTATTTGCTAGCAGATAAAAACTGTGCAGATGTGTTAATGTGCAGTATAGTGTCAAGAAAACACTGCCTGAGGCCAAGAAACAGAACTTGCTATTATGTGTTTTCCCTAAGGATTTCTGGTTCCATTTATTTTATTAACAAATTGAACCTTTTGACACTTCTCATTTTTGTTTCCATCCAAACTGAAAGTGTGGACTTTTTGATCTCTTTAGGATCCCAACTTTACTCACATTATAATCCTTCATAGTTTCAAAGAAAGACTACTTCAACATAATTGTTTTTATTTTTTAAACTTGTTATATTGCCAACTATTAACTCTAGATAGTACACACTGGAACACAGATCTAGATTCTCCTTTCGGTATAAACTATTGAGATTGAGAAAAATGTGCATAATATAGTTTGGTCTGGTGGTTAAGGCAACCGCTAGAAACTGGGAGGTCTTGAGTTCTAGTCCCCCCTTAGCCATGAATGCCAGCTGCGTGACCTTGGGTGAGTCACTCTTGCCCAACTCACTTCACAGGGTTGCTGCTGTGAGGAAAATAGGAGGAGGAAAGTGTGTTGGATATGTTCGCTGCCTTGAGTTATTTGGAAGAATAATAAAGTGGGATATAAACAAAATAAATAGAAATATGGACTATGTTTTCCCCATTACTAGCTATAGACTGTTAATGCCTTATCCGCTTATCCCAGCTGGTAAGGATATACTGTACAAAGGTCTGCTTCAGCTTTGTGATTTCTCCAAATGTTGTCTTCAAACCTCTAAACTGTTAGTTGTTAGAAACTTGACACTGTTTTTAAATGGAAGATGGAATTCTTGGGATGTTGAATCCAATATCCTTCACTGTAAGGAAGACAGATATAGAACCCTCTCAAGGCATTCTTTGCTTCTGAAATATTTTAAATGGCCACTACAGTGCAGTTAGCAAATTTGTCAGTTCGGAAAGAAACCTCTCACTTGAAATACACAAAGAAGGAATGGATATTCAGAATCATCAGTCTCTCAGGGAGCATTTCAGGCATATTCTCTGTTAACTTTGTATTGTGTCAATAGCTATGGATTTTATTGGATGTTCTGTTAGACTCCCAGCTCCCAGCTTAGTCAAGCATACCCTCAGTATGTATTCAGTTTAAAGAGACATGTAGCAAGACCTTTGAACTTTATAACCTTGGATTTGTGCATGCTTTATAGCTCGGGAAACTTGGTTAATGTTGTTTGGCTGATAGCTGATCTA
Source organism: Acrochordus granulatus (assembly GCA_032468055.1). Classification (NCBI taxonomy): domain Eukaryota; kingdom Metazoa; phylum Chordata; class Lepidosauria; order Squamata; family Acrochordidae; genus Acrochordus; species Acrochordus granulatus. The sequence continues at coordinate 336,067 of JANHZU010005750.1, read as the reverse complement.
CATCACTAAAATTCACATATTTCATCAGTTTCAATGGAGAACAAAATACATTAATATGCAATTTGGCCAAAAAATATAGTTTTTGGAATTGATACTGGTTTTTGAATTAATAATGATTGGAACTGTTCTCTGTTTCATTGATCAGTGTGCTTCAACAGACACTCTTACTTTTAAAGAGACACCAAAGAGTTTCCGTAATCTTAATAACTCTTAAGTCATAAGGGGATAGTTTTTCTAAATGACATATTGTCACTTGTTCTCAGATATAGTATTTTCTTCCCATGCTTTCCTATTGCTGTTTCTATTTTTTATCTTATTAAAAGTTAAGGAAAGAAAGACTAGTTAGCCAGTGCTTTTTAACTGACAATGTTAGCTCCCACAGTATAGAAAGTTCTCCTGGAATTTTCTAATAGTTCTGGAATTAAGAAACTTAAATCATTACTAATGCTGAAAGATTAAATTGTGGCTCTCCCTTGTTGTTCTGTCCTTGGACTCTCTTGTTTATTTTTAAGCACCATGCACTATATATTGTTTTTGTGCTGCTCTATAATCAGTCATCTCTCTGTCAAACAGCATTATTCCTTACAATAAGCAATAATAATACAGTAAATGCAAAAGGTGAAATAATATAGTGCATTAGAAACACCATGCTTAGCTGGTGAATAATCTCTTCAGTCATGGTTTACCTCTTCAACTGGAATATCAAAAGAGATACCAAATTTTATCACTGTAGCTGCCAGATTCTGTTTTGGATCTCTGCTGACACAGATGTTTGTTAATTTGTTTACCAGGACAGCATTGAATTTTAAGAACCAGAAAAGAGGCTTTATCCAGATGAAAAGAACTGGTGATTTTTCTTTTGGGAAGGGTTCTGTTAAGGAAATGAATTATTGAGCCCTAATAAATGTAGACTGTCTGCTTTTAAAAGAAATAATTCATTCTTCTAAAGGAGGTAGAATAATAGGTTAGGAGAATAACCTGAAGCATTTATGGTGGGAGTTAGATATTGTATGTGCATATGAATTTCTGATGCTCATAGATTAAAGTTGCTGTTAGCAGGAATAATTGCTGAGAGTATGAGAATGTTGTGTGTTTTAGGTTAATTATTTCAAGAATATTATTCCCTCCCTGCCCTTAGCTCTTCCAGTAACCTACATGTAATCTTCAGGACAATTCTAATTTCCAGTAATTGTGTAATATTTATGGGGAGGGGAAATAGTGGGCAGTGGCACTAAGTAGCACTGCATTTTGGAGTAATATAACTAGAAAGATATGCTGATGGATGACTTCCTCTATTATTTTACCAAGTACAATAATCTTCCATTCTGATTTTAACACTATGGATATTCCAATCTAAACCAAGATGAGTAACTTACTTCCTGCAATAACAGTTCTCTGTATTCATGCTGGGTAAATCATTAGCCAACAATTTTTTTTGAACAATTGTCCTCAGAGGCAAAAAACAGATGATTGCTTAAGAAGTTAGTACAATTGCAAGACTGCCCAAAATGTATCTTACTTCATGGTCCCCCTTGTTCAAGAAGAAGTCCAAGAGCTGCCCAATCTGCACACTGTTAATCTTCCCCTCTGTTCTTTCTAAAATGTCTTACAGAGAAACAGAGCTTGTGCTGAGACTGCCCTGCTCTTAGGTTAAACTTTAGTCAGTGTTTGCTTTTTGATAAGGGAGTGCCCTGGCCTGGTTCCTTTGGAAGCTAGAACTAGCTGAATAATTTTATCATCAGACAATCATTTTCTACAGGAACAAACAGGTAGGGTAGCAAAGTTCAATGCTTCATTTCATTTTAGAAACCGAGTAAGATTGGATGAATTTTAACTGAAAAGGGTGTGCGCGCATCACACCCATGCAAGGTTGAAGTGTAGTTTATATCAGCCTAGATATTGCAAGTTACGTGGCAAATGCCATGATTTTTTAAATATGTGATAAAGGTTTACCAAATACAGTAGTTTAGCTCTTTTAGTATGAATCTTAGAAAACGTTTTCTCATTAAGTCTATTAAATAATATACTTTTATTAATAGGTCGAGAATGCCAGGAGTTGCAGTCCCAATAATTTTGAGACCAATAGATTGTAAAAAGAAATCACAGATATTTCAGCTTACATTATCAGTTCAGCTGAGTAAATGAACTACATATTGTGCTTACTAATAGAGAGATGTATGATTTTATCTTTAGCTGGGAGGAAAAAAGAGTAACATGCAGAAGACAAAGCCTTCTTAGAACCATCTTAGAGCAGGAATGAGCAGACTTCAGGCACGTTGAATGTACTTTTTTTGTTTTAGTAGAATCTGCAGAGGTAGCAACCAGGTCCAGAATGAAAGCTCAGATATGTTTTCAGCACATTTTAAGCTTCAAAATTTGAAGGACAGTTCTAAAGACTAAAAGTTGTAGGCTATCCATGTGAAAATCCACTCAGTTTGGATTTAGCTGATAAAGCTTTCTTCCTGAAACAGCTTCATTTGTGTGTAAAAAAAATCCCTTAAAAATTAGAAATCAGAGACTGTTTTGCAACATCATGCTTGATGAAAAGCAAGAATTCAGTGAGAATTCAAATGTTTGCACATGCTTTTTGCACTGTTTGCTTCTTCCTAATAAATGTGTGATCTGATTATGGGTTCTGGATGTGTTCTAATACAAAAGAATATCTATAACTCAGTTGAATTATGGAGTCATTGGTGCACTCTGAGTTTGGTTGTTGCCTTGCAAAGATTTCATTACCCAACTAGATAGCATCATCAGTTCGAGTCAAAGTTGGGTTTGCTGCCTGTTTATATGCAATAATTTGCTTGGACGGAGGAAACTACACTCCCACTCAGAACTATGAGTGCAAGAATTGCCCTTAGATCCATATTAAGAATTATTGTTAGTCTTGGTTCTAATGTTGCAGCCATGTTCTTTGTTTAGAATGTTTTCTTTCTTAATATGGTTTTGCTCAGGATGTGTTATCCTTCCTCAGACAAAATGCAGTCTGGGAAATACAATGTAAAACATCTGTAGTGTTGCTTTTATTTAAGGCAGTTCAGGATAGGACAGGTAGAAGTTCCAAATCAATATCAGTATTGATGCTGGTTAATTACTTTAAAACTTCCATCCATTTTCCTGATCCTTAGTGCTTTGGTGCCTGTATTTAAAGAAAATCAGTTCTGGATATCTTGCCTAATGTCAGATGTGGACTAATATTGTTTTTTTTATATATATATAAATGCTGGTGTATACATAAGGAAGATGACCTGGACAGAGATAGGCCAGATCTTTTACCAGATTGATAAGAGTCATCTCCAGCTGCTGAAGTGGGTGGCATGCAAAGTAAACAAACTTATTAAATTCATGGAGTGAGAACAGCTAATATGTAGCAATGGTACTATTTCTTGGAAGTGCATATTTATCGCCAGAATAAAAGTAGTGCAGTACTTTTATCTAGCAGTTCAACATATATGCTCTGATTTTATTCTGTGCTGTTGCATATCGTGCTTTTCTTTAATAATGAAGATTTTATTGTATGACACAAAGTTTCAAAAAGAAAAAAAATCCTGATGTTTTTGCAAGTAGTAGCTTGAAGATCTCATCTGGTTTCCTTTATCTTCTGCATTCTTTCTTTGGTCA
>JANHZU010005750.1:315892-332346 GCA_032468055.1 Acrochordus granulatus | reverse complement strand
TGCATTCTTTCTTTGGTCAGTCTGAGTAAGATTAAATAATATTCTGTTATATGAGCTGCCTTTTAAGAATTTTTTTTCCATATAACTCTGGGATTTGAATAGATTCTGGGCAGGTCAAAGACTGTCCTTCCATATATGTTGTAAATTATTGAAAACTCCATGAGCTAATAGCAGCAGCAGCACCTGGATACAGATTAACAATAAGGAATGTCCTACATGTCTTTCATAAAGAGTTACACATACCAAAGTTTAACTGTGCATGTAGTTTTGCAATCAAAGGGCAACTATTAAATTAGAACAGATTTAGATCATTCTTGTCTTTCCAGTTGTATTTCACAACTGACCCACAGTTTTCACACAGCTTTGGGCACATTATAAACCCCAGTTCTTGTACTCTTCAACAGCTGAGTACTGTAAATATACTTATTATTGTTTGCCATTTTTAAGGCAGGCAGCAGATCACACCAAACCTGTACTTCCTTTCACTCTTGCATGGGTAATTTTGGTTTCTCTGTCTTTGGGACTTTTCTGTTCTTTATTTTCTTATCTGTGATGAAAGCTCCATGAAATGAACATATAAAGTAAAGGTTTCTCCTGCCAGTCACGGCTGACTCTAGGGAGTAGTGCTCATCTCCTTTTCCTAGCTAAAGAGCCAGTGTGTCTGAAGATGCTTCCATGGTCATGTGGCCACCATGGCTATATGCCAACACACACACACACTTTCCCACTGTGGGTGGTACCTATTTATCTACTTGCATTTTTACATGCTTTCAAATTGCTAGTTTGACAGGAGCTAGGCAGACAATGGGAGCTCACCTTCTAACATGGCAGCTTTTGGGTCTCACACTTGAGTTGCCAACCTTCCAACTGACAAGCCCAGCATCTTAACCACTCATGCCGCTGCACGCTCAACAGTGAACATATAGGCAAGTTTAAAAAATCTTGAATGAATGCAAAGATTCATATCCCAGGAGCACATGTAGATGCCAAAGAGTTGAGCACTGGGAATGTAAGTTTGTTCTCCTGAGCTTTTGGATCCGCGGTTGGATCCATCATCAGAGGATAGGAATGTGCAAGCCTTGTTACAGCCATGAGTCATTATATACATCCACTGAGCATGTTCTCCTGCCCTTTTGTGATATGTTAAATGCTGGTGATAATCTCTGTATTCAGTTGTTAATGATCCTAGCTGGTGGCAGTAAAGTCCTATGTAAGTCCTTTAATGCTAATGGGGGGATAGGAATTAGACTTCAGCATACCTGGGTCAAAATCAAAACACATGAACTGGAGGCATTCACACAACATATCAATGCCATTGACAGAAATATACAATTTATATGTGAAGAAGTTGAAGGGAATTTTTTTGGCTTTTTTGAACTGTGCCATATACATCCAAGAAGACATATGCCTGGATAATGGAGTTTATAGGAAACCTACAAACACAGATCAGTATTTCTCCTTTGATTCCCACCACCATTTGGAACATAAATTGGGAGTGATCAGGGCCTTAAAACATTGTGCTGACATTTTACCTTCAAGTAAGGAAAGTTCCATCAAGGAAAATTTGCATATCTCTTAAGAATTGTTCCTATCCAAACTGGCCCTTATCAAAGCCTCTAAAAGATTTAACCTTTCCTCTTCTGTTTCTAAGAAAGAAGATCTAAACAGATGTAGCAATGTAACTATTCCATATGTTGTTGAAGTATCAGAGAAGCTTAGAAGAATTTTCAATAAACATAATATTAGACTTCAGTTCAAACCAAGGAATACACTTAAACAAAAATTACTACATCCAAAGATAAGACTCCCAAATACAGACAGACAAATTTCATTTCTGCCATTCAGTGTAATGAAACTTGTTCAGAATTTTACATTGGGAAAATGAAACAAAAATTATATAAAATATTTAATCAAAGTAATTTTTCAAAAAATATTGGCTGTACATTTACATCTTAAAGAAAAAAGACATTCCATCCAAGATTACAGATTTCAAATTCTTGCTAAAGAAACTAACTGGCTTTGAGAGGGATAAAAGAAATAAAGACATTAAATCCTTCAATTAATAAAGGGGGGGACAAAATTTCAATTGCCCCCTGTTTACAACCCCACTTACATACTTTTACAAGTATGTAAAACAGACCTTTGGTTAAATCAGAGATTATTAAGTTGAAGCCTTGATACCTCTTCTCTAATCTTTACTATCAATCTCCTGTTTTGAGCTTGTTACATGAGAACCAAGCTATTTTGTTTCACAGTTTCCTGACACCTTTTGAGAAATGTGTTTCCATATCATTTTTTTATATAATGCTGCAGAAGACTCCTGGATGGGAGTTGAAATGTTTCTCTGTAACATCTACAAGTCCAGTTGCCTTTTCAGATTTGGTTTACAAGATTTTTTTGCAATTTTGCTACAAGACATGACCTGGATTAATGAGAATATACATATATTTTATTTACTGTTCTCTTGTAAGTATGCTGTACCAGATTCAAATTCCTTGCATGTCTTACCATGCGTTGCCAATAAAGTAACTGATTCCATTATATAATAATTTTTGGATAAATTATCAGGTATTATTTATTGAAAATATGTACAAAATGAAGACCAAATATGAATAATGCTAGGATTCTTAAAGACATTTTGATGATTTGTTAATTTTTCATCAGTGTTGTTTTTTTTGAGTTGCAAATATCATACAGCCAAAGATTGATGTACTTTAGTTTTATCAATACAGCAGCTAACCACAAATATTGACTTAATTTCTTGAGTTGCATCATTCTATATCCTGGAGAGAAAGAACAATACATTTGTCTTAAAATTAACTATTAAAACCTGTTTGTATAATTTTTCCTCAAACACTTTAAATAAAAAATAGTAAGTACATACAGGTACAGATACATAGCAATTTTATTAGAACCCTTTTATTTAAAAGATTTTAATTAATATAATGCAGTTTAAGAGGGTAGAATATAATGCATGGATTATTTTTATTGCTAATTCTTAAAGACTTGCCAAAACTGATTTTAAAATAAATTCTTATACAAAGTTCTAGGGAAATTCATCAAATTTAAATTTGATGAAAATTTCCCCAGCTTTTAAAAACCTTTCAAGAGAGTCAGTTATATTTGATATGGAATTTTGTATAACATTTCAGAATTGTTTTTCAGTGGTGTGGATATGTTATTTTTTGAATGTTTATGTGTTCTTGATTTTCATGGGTCTAAGAAAATATTGCAGTTCTCTCATCTGAAACTAAATTGGAATTATTCTGCAGGATATGTTTAGCATATACAAGTTTTCCATTATACTTTATATAGTTATCTCTCTTCCCATTCTATGAATTAATTTTATACTGTATTTTAAAACTTGAGTACTCAAGGAATGGGAAAAGAAGAGAAGGACAAGGGCCAGGTGTTCTGTGAAATTGAAATGAAAGTGAAATTAAAATCTTGAAGGGATCCAAATTATTGATTATTTACATTAATGTTTTGAATTAGGTATTGGTTAGTATAATTATTGTAGGGCTTGCAATTAATCTAAGTTGTTCTGTTAAATCTCATATAAATCTTCAGACTTACAGAGAATTTGCAGCTTAAAAGAGTTGGCTGATAGGATATATTTAGACATTCAACAGATCACAAGACTGAAGATCTCTTGGATGACACAGTATCAGGATATTCAGCAATTCTGCTCTCTCTTTTTTTTTGGCAATATAAAATTCCCCACCAACACTTTTTTAGATGTATGTGTGTATGAAGATGGTAGAGAGATATATATCATGCTAGAAAGTAAAGCCTGAACTTCTAGCATAATTTTTATTTCTAATATTTTTTTCTAGATCCTATATCACCTCCAGAGGCCTTCTTGCAGAACATATTTTGAGCATATTTCTCATGAAACTTGCAGAACAGATATGATAGATGATTTGTTTGGAAGAATCTGACCAGGAAAAAAATACAAAATAAATTGAGATGGTAACAGATTAATGATCAATTGGATATCTGGAAGATATTGTTTTGTTTTTGGTGGCTGGCTGTTGCCAATATGACCATCAGATATACATCTGCTTCTCCTATGGCAGTAATTTCATGAGAAAAAAAGATAAAGGTTTCCTTGTCCAGTTTTCTGACCCTAAAGGGCGGTGCTCATCTCCAATTCACAGCCAAGGGAGTCAGAGTTGTTTGAAGACGCTTCCATGGGCCATGTGTCCAGCATGACTATATGCAAAGGCATGCGGAACATTGTTACCTTTCCCACCAAATTAGGTGGTACCTATTTATCTACTTGCATTTTTACATGCTTTCAAACTGCTAGGTTGGCAAAGCTAGGACAAATAATGGGAGCTTACCCCGTTATTCAACGTCTGAATATTGAACTCAGGCTGCTGACCTTCCAACCAATAAGTCCAGTATCTTAACCACTAGACCACCGTGGCTCCAGTTTCATGAGAATATGCTCAAAATTTCCAGTGGGTCCACTGTCTCCAAAAAATATTCTACTCTACTACTTACATGTAGATGTACTGTTGCATTTCACTTGGTTTTCTAGTTCCTGCTCAGATGGTGGTGCTGTCTGGTACACATTTCAACTGAGGTCTTAGCTTTGGCCTGGAATGAGTATGCAACAAGGTTTTGGGGTGCCTCAGGGCTTGGATCACCTATTTAATATTTATATAAAGCTGCTAGGAGAGGTCATCTGCCAGCATGGGATTCCGTATTATCAGTGTGCTGATAATACTAAATTATACATCTTTACCCCATTTGGTTCAGATGATGTTGTTCAGGTGCTGGTTCAGAGCCTGGAAGCTATAAAGGCCTGAATGGGGAGAAACTGGCTGCAACTCAATCTCAATAAGACAGAGCGATAATGGGTTTTTGGCCCCCCAGAATCAAGGGAATTGACATCTTTTACTCTGGATGAGGTAACATTTTTCTGTATAGATCTAGTGTACAATTTGGACTCATGGCTACTGCTGGAAGAGCAGGTAGCAGCTGTGACCAATGGGGCCTGTGTGGAAATCTATCTTGTGTACCAGTTATGCCCATTCCTGGAGAGGGAGGCTTTGCTCATAGTCACCATGTCTTAGTCACTTCATGTTTGGATTACTGCAGTGGGGCTGCTCTTGAAGACCATCCAGAAACTGCAACTGTTCCAGACATTTTAGGTTCACATGAGTAACACCACTGTTGTGTGATGTATTGGCTTCCAGTTGCTTTCTGGCTATAAGTCAAGGTTATCTGCCCATCCTACTAGGTTAGGTGGGTGGATGCACTCCAGATCCCTCCCTTAAATGTTGTCATGTGATGAGCCCTCGGAGACACACCTTCTCAGTTGCTACCCAGTCCTTTGAAACAACATCCCATCTGAGATCCAGGAGATCCTTACCCTTTCAACTTTCAGGAGGTCTATAAAGACCTAGCTGTTCTCTTGAGCATTTGTCTAGGGTAGGAGTTGAGTTGCAAGGATGATTTGTCTGATTCTTGGGAAGAAAGGTACATTTGTTTTTAACTGTTTTTTATGGATTGTTGTGAGCCACTTAAGAGTCGTCATATGAGATAGGTGGCTATATGAACCCAATAAATTATTAAATAAATAAAGTGTTTCACATGCAGATTGTTGTGAACTATCTCCAGTTATCATATGAGATTGGTGGCTATTTAAGCCCAATAAATAAAGTGCTTCATATGCAGAACTGTGTACCAACTAGGGCTCTAATTACAGATAATGTGCTCTTTGGTTGGGGTAGATTCTCGTCTGTGGGAACAAGACTAGGTATTTCTGAGAGAGCTGCCAAATGTTAATTGAAGTCTTACTTTTTATGTGCATTGTTATTAAAAAAAGTGGTAACAGAATGAGAGATGAGATAGAACCCAAAGATTTCTTTTAATAATGCTTTTTAATTTGATCTGATATCTTTAACAGAATGTTGGGTTCAGATGAAATAAAATTGGTAGCTATACTATGCAGTTTGATAGCAGCCCAAGGATATATATCTGTGCTTGGCTTCCTGAAATACTGTACTTTTGATCAGCATTTACCATTTAAAGCCACATACTTATCTATAGTTTCCATTAATGTCATACAATTCATGTGGAAGAAGGTAGGATGATTTTCCATTGGAGAGTTTCCCTGCTTTGGCTACAAAGATGAGTTTGGCTGAAATTTTTAACCTATGCTCTCAATACCTAAGATATTGTCTTCTGTAGTGATCTATGAGATAATAACTGTTCCAATTTTCTCTTTGGGATATGTCTTTATATTGGTTTGTTAATGTGAATTGAGTAAGGTGAATTAATGTAATCAGAATGACATTTTTGAGTTAAAAATCTGGTTATGAAACAATGCAGCTTACTTCTGTGTATGACTTCTATACAATAGCTGAAATGCAGATATGGTAGTTAAAAGTGTTGGATAAAAAGGGAGGAGACCCAGGTTCTGGTTGAGAAACTGGGTGACATTGGCCTTTTGGTTGTTGATGTGGAGAAAAATAGAAAGAGGGGCTGCTATGTGACCCATTTCTTATACTAGTCAAGATATAAATCTAATAAATACATTTATCTGCATATAAGCCCCATTTAACTCATTGGGGCTAATATCTAAGATTGTAGTAATTTTACATTCTGCAGCTGTTAAAGTAAGCATTGTTAGTAATAGAACAAGTTAATGTTTAATGTATTTCTTTATCCAAAGATCACACATCTGCACATTATTAATACATAAATAGATGCAAGACACAATTTTACAGAATAGATGAATACAGGAGAAGAAAAAGATTTTTCCACAAAATGTAATGGAGTGGAAATTAGTATATTAATTAACATTTCATAGGCCTTCCTTTTCATCCTGAATGTTTCCCTTTCATGATGTAGCTATGTAATGTATAATGTGGAAAGCTGTGTTTATGTTAATTGTTTTTCTTCTTTCTTTGGAATACATGGACATAGTTTTCTCCATCAGAAAGCATTTCTATGCTTTCTTCATGTTCTAAAAATAGCTTTCTGGTTCATCACTTTCTAACAAGAGAGTAGATGTTGAGCAAGGCTTCATTTGCTCACTCCCACTGCTTCTGGATGCTGTCCTTTGAGCTAAGCAGACAGTTGATGAAAAGGTTCCTGTGGCAATAGAATTAGCTACTGGGTTAAGAGAGTCTGATAATCAGCAATGGCTCCTGGCTGAAGATTGAGTTTTGGCATGTTGCTTATCAGTGCCCTGTCATAAGCACTACTGAATACATAAGTATAAATTTAAGCTCATTAGAGAATGCTTAATTTCAGGGCCAAAATTGGCATGAAGCCAGGCATTGCCAGACATTGTCATTCAACCCCAATAGTGGGGTAAGATGTATAAACTGGCATTAAATTGGGTTTGGAAGAATAATGTTGCTCTCAGGAAGGGAGGTGCCATTTCAGCATTCTGGCATATTTTATAAGCTATTTTATTTTAGCAAGGTTTAACTTAAGCATCTTCCTTGTTTCATTTGTAAAATCTGGTTTATTTTATTTTACTTTTACTTTTGGACATCAAAATTCTAAAATGATAAAACATAATCTATACATTTGCTAAGATGCTGAGATAGAGGAGAATAAACTTAATAATGGGAATATTTAGACACCTGGTGGAGGTCATTTGTGCAGTGTCTTGGAAGAGTATTTAAAACAAATAAGAGTGTGATTAAGTCAACCTAGTTTTGTGTCCCACTGATTTTCAGGTGAAATAATTTCAGCATTTACTTATTTCTTCCACTGATTTCTGCAGATTAAAAATGCTACTGAACTCTGAATAGATAATGTCCATAATGTTTAGCTTTATTTCAGATTGACTTTCTGCAAATCACCATTGCCAAGCATTGGAGAGTCAAGATCAGAAGCTTTGCTTTCCATTCAAAGGCTATTTTTAAGATAAAAGTTTTTGACCTGTTAATATTATGATGTTGATGTTAGGTCATAAAATAAGTCCCATATCTAGTGATTGATGTTAGACATCATTGATGGAAGATGGAAAGTTTCACTGCCATCTATTTCAGAATTTTGATATAGAAAAATTGGCTATGTTTAGGCCCTATTTGAATGTAATCTTAAAACAGGTACTCAGAGATAATGTATGGTGCCTACAGTCTATGTAATATAGTGAAGCAAATGTAGTTCAACCATAGAACTTAGAAGTCATAGAATTAATTCCTTGAATCCTCAATTACATATTGGAGAAAAAGCTCTGTCTGAAAACCTGGAAAACAGTTCACACTAGAGATTTCCGATCAAATAGCCAATCAAATATAAGATAGCTGACTTTAGTCTTTTACATACAGAAGAACATGCAGAAGAACATTTACATACAGAAGAACATTTAAGGTCTTAAAGTGACAATATTGTCTTCTGGAATGAAAAAAGTGTTTTTATTTGTCAATCCTTATATAATAGGATTTTATATAACATCTATGTAAAGCTGCTGGTAGAGGTTGTCTGTTAATTTGGGATGCAGATTCACTAATATACTGATGACACTAGCTTATATATCACCACTTCAGATTGAACTAGGGATGCTTGGACCTAGTGTGTCAGAGCAAATCTCTCCAAAACTGGATTGCTTTTCATCAATAAACACCCAGGTAAAGGAATTATTCTGAATAGTGTTGTACTCCCTTGAAGGACTTGGGTTTATCTGGGAATCCTCCTGAACTTTCAGTCACTGTTTAAGTAAAAGATAGAGGCCACAGCTACTTTGCCCAACTTTGTCTTGTGTGCCAGTTATAATCTAATTTGATCCAGATTATCTTCACAAAAGTAATTCATGCTGTGGTCATCACTTGGCTGGATTACTGTAATGAAACCTATGTAGAACAGTTTTGGAAGATGGTCCTGAAGTTGCAGTCACTATTAAAGCTGCTACGTTGGCTACCAATAGACTTCTTGAGCCAATACAAAATGAGTTTATTCCCTACAAAGCTTATATATCTTAGCATTAAATTAGGAGTTGTAGATTATACAACTTCTTATTCCTGATACTTGTGCAGCTCTTTCACTTTTAGCATATTACAGATCCATCAGAACAACCTTATTCTATCATATTTTTAACCAAAATCAAAGGTTACAATGGCCATTTTGTAAACCATTTTAGGAGTTTTTTTTTAACATATATAGGTATTTTATGTTTTTAGTTCTTTTTTTATTCTCCTGTATTCCATCTAGAGTCTGAAATACCCATGATCCTTATGTAGCTTTTTTCTAGATAAAGGTTAAGGTTTTCCCTGCCAATTGTGGCTGACTCTAGGGGATGGTGTCATCTATGTTTCATAGCCAAAGAGCCAGCATGTCCAAAGATGCTTCTGTAGTCATGTGGCTGGCTTGACTATACGCCAAGGTTCATGGATGCTGTTACCTTCCCACAAAAGTGGTACCTATTTATCTGTTTGCATTTTTACATGCTTTCAAATTACTAGGTTGGCAGGAGCTAGAGCAAGTAACAGGAACTCACCTTGTTACATGGCAGCATAGGTCTCAAACTTGGGCTGCCAGCCTTCTGGCCAACAAGCTTTATTGCTTGTACTACCATGTCTCCTTTGTTCCAGATGGTCCATTGCAATTTATAGTTCCAATTAGCTTGGAACAGAATATCATTTTCCTGGAATAGTAAGATATTGGCATATCATTGGTCAAAAGTGTGGAAAATATAGCTACTCCTCCCAGAAGTATTTTGTGGATGGAAAATATATAAATACTGTGCAAACAAACTCATTTTTTACATTGTAAACTGATAATCTTGAATCTTGAACTAAATCAATGGTTCATGGTCTTAAACTAAGAATTATCTCTCCTCTTTCTTTCTCTGATACCTGAGGAATGGAAGGAAAATATACACATTTTCTGGAGGTACCTCTGGAAATGGGGTAATTTATATCATACAACTCTAATTTGAAGCAGATCTTTTGCCAAAATATTTGCCATTGTATTCTTCATATTCATAGGATATGTTTTTCAACTTTCCAGTTTAGTCTACAGCTCTAATCACCTCCTCTACAAGTATTAACTGGGCTGATCTTGAAAAAGCTTGTTTGTGTGTTTTTGTTTTTAAATCAGGCAAGGTCAGCTGTGACATTCCATAATTTTCTTTTTTATGAAATTATTTTTATGAAAGTCAAAACAGCTATAGTTAATGAGCTCTGGTTATTTTTTAGTTAAATCAGAACAACCTGATTTATCAGCCTGGTGGAACAAAGAGAAATCTTCCAGTGAATTTTCCTCATCCTTATTTTGTTAAATTATAGAAACTTTATAGGAAGAATTTTAGCAACTTTCTAGATTTTCTATTGTAGATTCCCTGTTTCATATTGCAAGAGTACAAAGCATGGTTCATGAATTTTCACATTCTGCAATATGCTATTTTTCCTTTTCCTCATAGAGTCATAACCAATTTTATTTATGAAGGCTCCAGATAAATCCCACCACTCAAGTATTATATATTAAAGATAAATGCATTCTGGAGAAAGTCTTCATACATACGAGTGTGCTTTTGTTGATTCCATGTGAGCCAAGATTCTGCTTGATCACTATGCTAGTTCATATAAAGAACAGTATGTATAAAGTTTTACCTGTGACTTCTTTCCTCCTCTGGATAGATAAACTCACAGTAAAACCATTTACAGATTTGCATCATTAAGCAATGTTGACTAGTGGGGGGAGGGGGGTGTTAGCTGGAATCTCACATAATGTTAAATTAAAGATTGGGAATCTCTTGGATGCTGCTGTGCTACACAACACAGACTTAATCTGTGACCTAAACCAGGGTCTGTCAAAAACACCTCCAGCTTTTGAAGAAAACAGAAAAAAAATATTCACATCTGTAAATTGGGTTAGCATGAATTATAGAATAATATTCTGTTGGTTAATGATAAACCAGGAGGCAAATCTAATTGTCATGAATGAGAAGGAGTAATTGTTAACTACCATATGGGAGAGCATTTCAAAGCTGCTAAAAATTTAGAAAATTCAGAAAATATTATCTTTATCTGATTAAAAATATTTAGTTGTTAAACAGAGACATCTGTTATTTTTTTGTTATGAAATGTGTTCTAGAATCTGTTGAATGCTACGTAATTCATGACTAAATTTGCAAAGTTTGTTACCAGTAGTAATGAGTTGCAAGAATCTCCAGGAAAGATTTGGCTTTGTTTTCCAAATAAATAAGCTAAGAAACCCCTTTCTTTCAAAGCTGCCACCTGCATGCAGCTTGCTTTCTCTCTTGAAGCTAAATTTAATCCAAAGTGTGGTGTGTTAATTAACCTGCTATGGAATAACCTATGAATCAGAACAGGCTATTCCTATAAACCTCTCCTTTCCCCTTCAGCAGCTTCCTATTTAACTTTGCAGACTTCATATACATGATAGTTTGGGCAACTTTTACAGTTCTGAGGAATATTGGTCAGGTATGTTACTTTCAGGTATGATATCACCATTAACATTTTATAAGAATATAAATTTATAAATCAGACTGAAGGCCCTGCTGTTACTGTTTTCACAGTGAGTCATCACTTCCCTCTGAGAAGCTCTTCAACAGGATTGAGATTTTCTCTTTCCTATTTTCTCTTTCCCAGGAATAGGTACTGTGGTTATGTGAACTCTGACTAGAGTAATGTAAAGAATGAATGAGAAAATAGGGAGAAATAAGGGCAATACATATCATGGGGGTTGTGACTGAGGGGCTCAAAATATAAACACTTAGTTTCAACTAGGTTCTGGATCAAATAAGCAGCTAGTGAACAATCATGCAGTGTAACGAAACCTGAAAATAACATGAAAGGTCTGGAACAACCCAAACAGAATTGAATAAAGATGAAGGGATGGAAAGAGGAGTTGGGAACACCTGCTATGAGAGTATCATTTCAGTAGTGCAGTAGTGAAACAACTAAGATATTAACCAATAAAGCAACAGTCTCCTCCACCAAAGACTCTTAGATCATGATGTTATGAATATCCATCAAATAAAAATGGAAAACTCTTGCTAACATAAATAAACGGGTACAGAGTTAGTCAATCATTGTTAAAAAAAACAAACCTTCAAGTGAAAGAAACTGGGCCAATCCAAGAGCATGGAGACAAATGGGAGGAACAATAAAAAACAGGAAGGTTAATCTGATTAAACGCAGCCATCTTCACTTTATTCATACTCAGCTTGAGATAATGGGAGGATATTCAAGTATTAATAAAATATTCTGTTACTGCTGACCATGTACTGCCCTCAAGGACCTCAAAAAGTCTGATATATTTAGTATAACAATTATATTGAAGCCTGCACACTGTAAAATCCAAGACTCTTTTCTGACAATATCAGCACAAGCCTTTCATCTGTGGTTAGCTTTTTTGCTTTAACCAGCATCACAAGAATTAGTTACATTCAGTCACATTTTTAATTTTAACAGTCATTTTTTCCTGTTTAAAAAGATGCTTTTAGAGTTCTTTGCTATCATTAATGAATTTTGCCTTCTCACCGCTCACATCTAATTTCATAACACTTTTGAGCAAGTAAACAAGAATTGGTTTTCAGTACAGCTCTCAGAAGGGAGAGGGTCTGTTTACATTCTCCATTATGAGAACTTTTAATCCTTGTTCTCTGCGTCCTATTCATCATAAATTATTGATTTAGAAGAGAAACTCTTTCTTATACTATGACTATTTGTTGATGTATTTTTAAATGAGGTACATCATCAAAACAATTTCACATCTGAGCAGTTTTAAGAATTCTTTTGATGGACAGAATTGGGAATGGGCGGCTTGTTTGTTTTCAGCTTATCAATTAGCTTTAGATGGAATTTCTTCCCTTGACACCATTCTTTCACTCACCAGCTCAGATTCTGTTTCTAAAAATGTCTGTTCAGGGTCAGATTTTTAGTGTGAAAACAAAAAAATCATTCAACTTCTTTTCAGTCTCAGAATCCTTTCCCTTTCTTTTGTTAAACAATAGATTAGCTGCTTCCACCAGCAGATTCCCTGAATTGTGTCTGTGTGTTTCTAAACTGGATTCATACCTCATGCTACAGCAAGACCTACAAACTACACTACTCGGTTCACCACCAGCTAAAACAAAAATATAACATATTTGGTTTAGCACAATGTACAAACCAGTCTCTTTAATAGGCTGTAATTTCAACAGTAGAATGTCTCTGAACTTCAGCTCCAAGCAGCCTTGCTAATGATGAGGGATTCCAGAAGTTATACTTCAGCAACATCTGGAAGGGATCCGAGTCCCCTGCCTTGATTCTACAGAATGCGTATAATATATTTCTGCCCATCTGAACAATCAAAAAAACATAATTGGCCTTCATCTCCAGAGGATTCCTCTTCTCAAGGATGTAGCTATTAGCCTCATTTGGCCACAGCAAGGAATTGTTTCTTTGCTGGTAGAAAAGAAAGAATTGATCATTTGATACTTTGGTTTATATTGCAGTTATTTATGAGATGGTCCTTGCTTGATTCTGCTGCTTAGGCCAACAGTGCTATAGTGACTTTCTGGATTTTAAAGTCATAAATTGATGTAAAGAGCAAAATAACAAAACAAATAAGAAAACTTCCAAACCTTCTTCCAGCCTTCCTCCATCTTCTTTCTTATGTACTACATTTGGAGTTGCCTGTTTTGACTATGCCTCCCAGGTAGGCAAAACTTTTCTTCTATCAAGATCATTCCCAGTGAGTAATCTGCTGGGGCTGTACACCAGTGGTGGGTAAATCAACTGATACCTTACCACTGTTTTCTCTTTTGCTTTTTAACCTTTGTTTCCTTTTTGCCCTACATTATAAGCTTTTTGGAATCAACAATTCTTGATTACATTCAGTATTATAAACTATATTATCCTTCTAGTCACCAGATATAATTAATGTTTTGTAGTAGTTCCAGTCCTTTCTGTTGAGCTGTGTCCAGAAAGTGGCATGTACCTAGTTTTTGATTAAAGGTTCTATTTTGTCCCCATGCTGTTGAATATCTAAATGAAGGTGCTACCGGAGATCATTTGGAATTTTTAAAAGGGGCGCCATCAGTTTGCTGATGACATCCAGTCCTTCTGGTTCATACCATCTAACTTCAAGGAAGCAGTAATGATAATAAAGCTCAGACAGTGCTGAAGGGCTAGAAAATGGAAAACAAATGTACATTAAAACACGATAAAGGGGCTGATAGTCAAGATAAACTGGATTTGAGGATCCAGGTTTAGACTTTTCTGATAGGGGTGGTACTACTTTTAAAAGAACAGATTTACGTTCTGGGAGAACTATTAGATCTTCACTTGTCACTGGAGGGCAGGTGGCAGTTATGGCAAGGAGTATATTTTTCTAATTCCAGCTACTGTGCCAGCTTCAGTTGTTCCTTATTGGCTTGGAAATGTATCCCATTCTTGGTCATACATCTTATTAAACTTTAAAAATGTCAGAAACTAGCAAGATAGGCTGCTAGTGGTACAAGGTATGGAAATACCAATTCTGAAGATTTGTCCCGGTTGCTAATTACTTACTAGTCACAGTTTAAAATGTTGTATGGAGTCCTAAAAGGCTAAATGGTTTTATAGCCTAGCCCTTTGTACATCTGTTAAACCATTTGATTCTGCCCCAGTGTCTTCTGAAGGTGCCCCAGTCAGAAACTTGCATATCTGAAACTTGCATATCATGAAAGGCCTTAGCCTGGATTACTCCCAAATTGTGGAATGCACTCTTCAGTAATTGCATTTGACTCCCACACTTTTCTTTTGCCAGGCTTTAATTGTTCATTGGTGGCTGCATTCATTTTAGCTTATATTTCTAAAAGTTTATGTAGTTTTCCTTAGTTTATGTTTGGCTTAAATGCTGAAATTGTCTGGAAAAATATAATAGTTCTGTGAGTCAAGCCTTGGATGACAGGTTGCTTCAAACATAAGTTTTTTTTCAGATTTCATAAGAAATTTAGTATGCTGTTTGACCCATTAGATGGAAGCAATAGTGAAGCTTTGATTCTTTATACAACAATTATTGTATATACATAACAATATATTGTATTATATCTTTATACAATTCTTTATACAAACTCAGTTGCATAAATCCAGACTTCTTGATCATTTAAAAAAAAACAACAGTAAATGTTTCCCCTGCCAGTCATGGCGACTCATCTCCGATTCACAGCCAGGGGAGCCAGCATTTGTCCAAAGACGCTCTTGATCATTGGTGTTAGGCTTTGCATAGAGCACTCAATCTAATTCCTTTGTATAGCAACTCGTTTATCACTTTCCACAAATTAGTTTGGAGATCGCCATACTGTCATAGTAACATTCTCATGACAAGATCCTAGTGAAGTGATATTTCATCTGTTACCATATAGATGTATTGGCTTTACAATGTCCGCAATTCCTTTGGTTGTATCAGTCAGGAATTCTGAAAGTTGTCTTGGCAACACTTATGGAAGGCGCTCAAATAGAAATTTTAGTCCAGTACACCCTGCTTCTTGTTTAAGGGGGGGGGGAGTAGAATTGTCTTTTGTTTATTGGTTTCTGCAAAATATAGAAAGAGAATGAAGCTTCAGCAAATGTTTATCTAGAATTCTCTGGGGCTATGCATAATATTAATAAGTTTGTTCATAACCGCTGTATTGCATTATTAACGCATACTGTTATCTAATTCAGCAAAGTCTTATAGCTTTTAAGCTATGAATAACTTCTCAGCTTTTAGCTTGTTAATTAGAAATGCTTTAATATTGAAGAAAAATCTCGTTGCCATTTGCCATTTTGTGTGTTTGGCCTAGCAGTGTCTTTCTGATAAAATTTCAGCATTATTGCGAACAGTCTGCACCTTTTTATGAAAGTATTTTTGGTTCTGTCACATGGGAAGAAAGAAACACAGGGCTATGTGTTGTGTTTATTTAACCAAGGACTGAGGAGGTGTAAAAACAAATGCTGGTTTACACTTTTTATTTTGACTCAGGTCTATCTGGCCAGGTTAGCAGTATAGAATAAATTGAGGCAAGGTGACCATCACACACTGCATTTTCTTTGGTCTGATCTCTTTGACACTACATTCCCATTTATAACTTCCAGAAAGGCACTCTTCTATTGTCTCCTGGTGCCTTTCCATTGAGCACCATTGCTTCATTCTTTCTCTTGGTTTGGGAATTATCCAAATGGTATATACAGTCCATTTTCTTTTAAGCACTCAGAACAGAGAGATAACAATGTTTCATTATGTCATGCCCCAAGGTTTAGTGATTTAAATGACTTCCACCATTACTCTGTTGGGGAGAGGGGAATGTCTCTATTTTTGTGGCTGTTTCAGTTACATTGACCACCAAGAGGCACCATGTGGCTGTTTTTTGTCCTCATTGGGATTCCTTAGATGTGGGTAGATGTTACATTATGTACATTGTACTCTTGTTTGAGGAGGTCTGTGAAGACTCTCACTCGTCCAGGGTAATTGCATCGCAACAAAGTTTAAAAAACAGGCATCTGGACTGG